>JASAND010021862.1:0-63329 GCA_030248195.1 Trissonchulus latispiculum
ACTTGGCGACCACCTGGTACACGTATGAAATCTGGGGACAAGTATAAAAAGTTTGAAATAAGTTTTACCTCAGAAATTTTTCTGCAGAAGCTGCTACAGTTAGTGTTTTGCATCCTATTTTGGTTACTAGCCGAAATTAGGTTAGAAACGACGTCTTCCACACTGTGCAGAAGGCCCAAACATAAATCTTGCAGAAAAAGGTAGATTCTTGCACGACGAAACTTGTTCAGCTTTTTTTAGTCACAGTTCGAAGTCTAGTTGAATGGAGACACGAAAAAGCACTTTTGCATACCACCGGAGATTTTCATGGAGCCGGAATAGAATGTTTTGAAGAACTTGGATTTTTATTTTGAGTGTTATTAATGTCTATATTGTATTCATGTAATCAGTGACATTATTTATTCACTTGTTTCACGTTTTGTAGATTAAAAGTAAGTCACACTTTATCTCACCAGTGACAATTTAGCTCCGTCAAAAAGGTACAGTTCCAAAACAAAAGTTAACTTTAAACAACAATCCCGTCAAAAAGTAGAAAGAAGAATAAAAAGCTCTATAAGTCGGAAACAAAGAAAGGCCTGCAAATAACAAACAATAAAAATATTTGAGAATTGGGATAAAACACATTTACGAAAACGGGGAAAATAAAAATAGCGAAGTCGAATATATATATACAAGACGAAATAAAAAATGTTTTTATAATGTCAAAGAGTTTGTTCTACTCCTGCGTTTGTTTTAGATCCTGATTTTCAGATCGGCGGATGTCTACCGGAAACGGATCCAGCCCTATCCAGAAGTCAGTTTGATTCCTTGACCTTTTCCCTTGCTTTTTTGCCATCCATCCGCGGTAACGCCGACCAATACTTATACATAGGATTCCCACTTAAGCACTAAATTCGTCAGACACCAGCACGCATATATACACGCAAACGCTTACGAAAGGCAATAGCCAACACGCATATAACACGCAAAGAGAGCCCTATCAAACCAGGTTAAGTGTAACACGATAACAATCCCTGGCCTATATAGTATGAAGAGTAGCAAAGAACGTTAACACAAACACAAATCTACAGAAGTAAAGAAAGCCAGTTCCTCCGACAACCTTGTAACAATTTATTGACGATGACCCGCTCTTCTACCAGCTGACTTCAACGCTTCAACGGATGCTTACCATACCTGTGCTCCGATGACTGGATCCATGAACTGAACGGCGGATACACACCCAAATCCGGATCAACGGCGGATGTCAACCCTAACCCCTAAACAGATGAACAACCGGACCCATGAACATCACGACATCCCTTCAGTCCTCGGTAGTCAATGCCATCTGTATATACTGGTTTTCCGCACCACCGTCCTGCCTGGTCTGATCATCTGATCTACTGGAAAGCAATGAAGACTCACTACTTGAACTTTGAAGAACAGCAAATTATCAATAACGACAACTGACTTATTTTTAAACTGAACTTTTTCTATGAATTGTTTCATTGTATTTCTTGTTTGTATGTTTACTTCATGTCCACTTGCACAAACACTTGAACAACTCAAATTTTCAAGCTGAGGACAGCTTCGTCACGGATGGGGACGAATGTAACGAACTAAACTCTAGCTAAGCTAAACTTTAGTAGCATATCTCGAAGCTTCTAGAAACTTTAGGCGATTACGTAACACCTATGCAATCACGCAATCATTTTCATATAAGAACATGTAACCGCCTATAACGTCATATAGCTCGCCGCCTATAAAAGTTGCTTCCGGAGACGCTAGTCAGTTGATACTGTCTTCGACCAAACCAGTTTGTCTTTACTTTGTTAGGCAGCTGTTGCTGCAAAGGATCAGTGTAGCTTGAGGCTACATAGGCTGCTCAAAGGCAGCAGGACGAAGTAGAAGACAACTCACACTGCAGCTGAAGCCGAAGTTAGGACGCACACCTAACACATACACACACACTACACGACACACACCCTAGCACACTAGACCTGTACACCACGCTCACTAACTAAAAGTCCTCTTGTACTCTGAAATTGTAACGAACTTTTTGTATCGAGTAACTCTTGCTTATTAAACGACTATTGTTAATTCTAGTTCACTGTAACAATCAGTGATCAGAGTAGCCGGTCACATTTTTTGGATGTGAAAACCAAAATGTGACCGGCTACTCTACTGAACCGATCACTGGCTGGGTGTCTACTTAAGTGAACTACGAAATTAACAAACGTCGTTTAATAAGCAGGAATTATTCGATACAAAGTTTGTTGCAAATACAGAGTACAAAAGGACTTTTAGTGTGTGAGCGTGGTATGGTGTGCAGGTGTGCATGTGGGTCTGTCGTGTGCTAGGGTGTGTGTCGTCAGAGTGTGTGTGTGTGTGTGTATGTGTGTATGTTTTAAGAGTGTGCGTCTTAACTTCGGCTTCAGATGCAGTGTGAGTTGTCTTCTACTTCGTCCTGCTGCCTTAGAGCAGCCTATGTAGCTTTAGCTACCGTAATCCTCTGCAGCAACTGGCTGCCTAACTAAGTAAAGACAAACTGGTTTGGTCGAAAGACGAGCTGCAACTGACTGACTAGCGTCTCGGAACACGGCTTTTATAGGCAGCAGCTATATGACGTTATATGCGGTTATATGTTCTTATATGAAAATGATTGCGTGATTGCGTGATTGCATAGGTGTTACGTAATCGCCTAAAGTTTCGAGAAGCTTCGAGATATGCTACTAAAGTTTAGCTTAGCTAGAGATTAGCTCGTTACATTCGTCCCCATCCGTGAAGAAGCTGTCCTCAGCTTGAGAATTCGTGTGCAAGTGTTCGTGCGCGATGGACATACTACAAAGTAAACATACAAACAACAAATACAATAAAACAGATCATACAAAATTTTCAGTTTAGAGCTCTAGCATGCATATGCACAGAAAGTTACGCAAAGTTAGTGTCTGCAGAAAACTCAGTGCTTCAGAATCCTAGCCTTATGATTTGTTATGACAAAGCACCTGATTGTGAAGAAGCTATCAAAAGCGTGCTTAAGAGAGGCGGGGAATGTAGAGACGCTGTTACTGGCAGAAAAATAACACTTGCAGGTGGAGACTGGAAGGACTTCAGCAAGTCGAATAAAGATAGAAACGTCCATTCAGGTTACGAAAAAGAAAATGAACTAGCGAAGTAGCGAGAATGGGTTGCCGCGGCATTTTCCCTTAGGTTCCGGGTTTTCTTTCAGAAGAATGCAACAGTTTTTCGGTTGTAACTTTCGTTAGACGCATTTTCCGGAAAATGCCGCAAGCAGAAAAGTTGTTCAGCTCGACGAACTCCTGTTCATTTATGGCTATCGACCACTTTTCGGAAAACTTTTTCAAAACGAGTCTTCCGGGATTCCAGGAGTTGAGAGTTTTCTGGCTGTAACTTTCGCTAGAGACGCATTTCCTGGAAAATGCCGCAAGAAGCAGAAAAAGTTGTTCAGCTCGACGAGCTCTTTCATTTGAGAGTATCATATCGACCACTTTCGGAAAACTTTTTCAAAATCGGGTTTTCGGAATTCCAGGATTTACAGTTTTCTGGCTGTAACTTTCGTAGACGCATTTCCGGAAAATGCCGCAAGCAGAAAAGTTGTTCAGCTCGACGAGCTCTTTCATTTATATCATATCGACCACTTTCGGAAAACTTTTCAAAATCCGGGTTTTCCGGAATTCAGGATTTCAGTTTTCTGGCTGTAACTTTCGTTAGACGCATTTCCGGAAAATGCCGCAAGCAGAAAAGTTGTTCAGCTCGACGAGCTCTTTCATTTGAGTATCATATCGACCACTTTCGGAAAACTTTTTCAAAATCCGGAATTTTCCGGGTCTAATATCTCGAAATCCGTAAATTTTCCGGAAATTTCGATTTTAGTTTCGAAATCAGCGTGGTCGGCTTACCCGCGACCAACTTTTAAAGCAAAATCGGCGACAAAAAAATTTTGCGTTTCCCTTGGTCCCCCCTTACCATTCTAAAAAATTCCGGGATTCGCCATTCCCGGAATCCGGGAAATATCGGACTGCCCGCGCTTCAGTCAACACTTCACCCCACCCCCAACCCCCACTGCAAATTTCAGCCAAATCGGTCAACCCTAGCAAAAGTTAGAGGGGGGGACAGGGGTGGTCACGAGATGATGAATAAAAACGGACATACCCAGATGAAAGGGTTGCCTTTTTTGTGGAAAAAGCGGCAACCCAAAAACTTGGCGACCACCTGGTACACGAGAAATCTGGGGACAAGTATAAAAAGTTTGAAATAAGTTTTACCTCAGAAATATTTCTGCAGAAGCTGCTACAGTTAGTGTTTTGCATCCTATTTTGGTTACTAGCCGAAATTAGGTTAGAAACGACGTTTCCATACTGTGCAGAAGGCCCAAACATAAATCTTGCAGAAAAGGGTAGCCCTTGCACGACGAAACTTGTTCAGCCTTTAGTCACAGTTCGAAGTCTAGTTGAATGGAGACACGAAAAAGCACTTTTGCATACCACCGGAGATTTTCATGGAGCCGGAATAGAATGTTTTGAAGAACTTGGATTTTTATTTTGAGTGTTATTAATGTCTATATTGTATTCATGTAATCAGTGACATTATTTATTCACTTGTTTCACGTTTTGTAGATTAAAAAGTAAGTCACACTTTATCTCACCAGTGACAATTTAGCTCCGTCAAAAAGGTACAGTTCCAAAACAAAAGTTAACTTTAAACAACAATCCCGTCAAAAAGTAGAAAGAAGAATAAAAAGCTCTATAAGTCGGAAACAAAGAAAGGCCTGTAAATAACAAACAATAAAAATATTTGAGAATTGGGATAAAACACATTTACGAAAACGGGGAAATAAAATAGAAGTCGAATATATATATACAAGACGAAATAAAAAATGTTTTTATAATGTCAAAGAGTTTGTTCTACTCCTGCGTTTGTTTTAGATCCTGATTTTCAGATCGGCGGATGTCTACCGGAAATGGATCCAGCCCTATCCAGAAGTCAGTTTGATTCCTTGACCTTTTCCCTTGCTTTTTTGCCATCCATCCGCGGTAACGCCGACCAATACTTATACATAGGATTCCCACTTAAGCACTAAATTCGTCAGACACCAGCACGCATATATACACGCAAACACTTACGAAAGGTAATAGTACGCATAGCATAGCACGCATATATACACGCACACAAAGAGCGCTATCAAACCAGGTTAAGTGTAACACGATAACAATCCCTGGCCTATATAGTATGAAGAGTAGCAAAGAACGTTAACACAAACACAAATCTACAGAAGTAAAGAAAGCCAGTTCCTCCGACAACCTTGTAACAATTTATTGTCGATGACCCGCTCTTCTACCAGCTGACTTCAACGCTTCAACGGATGCTTACCATACCTGTGCTCCGATGACTGGATCCATGAACTGAACGGCGGATACACACCCAAATCCGGATCAACGGCGGATGTCAACCCTAACCCCTAAACAGATGAACAACCGGACCCACGAACATCACGACATCCCTTCAGTCCTTGGTAGTCAATGCCATCTGTATATACTGGTTTTCCGCACCACCGTCCTGCCTGATCTGATCATCTGATCTACTGGAAAGCAATGAAGACTCACTACTTGAACTTTGAAGAACAGAAAATTACCAATAACGACAACTGACTTATTTTTAAACTGAACTTTTTCTATGAATTGTTTCATTGTATTTCTTGTTTGTATGTTTACTTCATGTCCACTTGCACAAACACTTGAACAACACAAATTTTCAAGCTGAGGACAGCTTCGTCACGGATGGGGACGAATGTAACGAACTAAACTCTAGCTAAGCTAAACTTTAGTAGCATATCTCGAAGCTTCTAGAAACTTTAGGCGATTACGTAACACCTATGCAATCACGCAATCATTTTCATATAAGAACATATAACCGCTTATAACGTCATATAGCTGCTGCCTATAAAAGCCGTGTTCCGAGACGCTAGTCAGTCAGTTGCAGCTCGTCTTTCGACCAAACCAGTTTGTCTTTACTTTGTTAGGCAACCAGTTGCTGCAAAGGATTACGGTAGCTTGAGGCTACATAGGCTGCTCTAAGGCAGCAGGACGAAGTAGAAGACAACTCACACTGCAGCTGAAGCCGAAGTTAAGACGCACACTCTTAACACATACACACACACTACGACGACACACACCCTAGCACACCTGCACACCACACCACGCTCACTAACTAAAAGTCCTCTTGTACTCTGAAATTGCAACGAACTTTGTATCGAGTAACTCTTGCTTATTAAACGACTGTTGTTAATTCCTATTTCACTTAAGTAATACCCAGCCAGTGATCGGTTCAGTAGAGTAGCCGGTCACATTTTGGATGTGAAAACCAAAATGTGACCGGCTACTCTACTGAACCGATCACTGGCTGGGTGTCTACTTAAGTGAACTACGAAATTAACAAACGTCGTTTAATAAGCAGGAATTATTCGATACAAAGTTTGTTGCAAGTACAGAGTACAAAAGGACTTTTAGTGTGTGAGCGTGGTATGGTGTGCAGGTGTGCATGTGGGTCTGTCGTGTGCTAGGGTGTGTGTCGTCAGAGTGTGTGTGTGTGTGTGTGTGTGTGTGTATGTGTGTATGTGTTAAGAGTGTGCGTCTTAACTTCGGCTTCAGATGCAGTGTGAGTTGTCTTCTACTTCGTCCTGCTGCCTTAGAGCAGCATATGTAGCTTTAGCTACCGTAATCCTCTGCAGCAACTGGCTGCCTAACTAAGTAAAGACAAACTGGTTTGGACGAAAGACGAGCTGCAACTGACTGACTAGCGTCTCGGAACGCGGCTTTTATAGGCAGCAGCTATATGACGTTATATGCGGTTATATGTTCTTATATGAAAATGATTGCGTGATTGCATAGGTGTTACGTAATCGCCTAAAGTTTCGAGAAGCTTCGAGATATGCTACTAAAGTTTAGCTTAGCTAGTGATTAGCTCGTTACATTCGTCCCCATCCGTGAAGAAGCTGTCCTCAGCTTGAGAATTCGTGTGCAAGTGTTCGTGCGTAAGGACATACAATACAAAGTAAACATACAAACAACAAATACAATAAAACAGTTCATACAAAATGTTCAGTTTAGAGCTCTAGCATGCATATGCACAGAAAGTTACGCAAAGTTAGTGTCTGCAGAAAACTCAGTGCTTCAGAATCCTAGCCTTATGATTTGTTATGACAAAGCACCTGATTGTGAAGAAGCTATCAAAAGCGTGCTTAAGAGAGGCGGGGAATGTAGAGACGCTGTTACTGGCAGAAAAATAACACTTGCAGGTGGAGACTGGAAGGACTTCAGCAAGTCGAATAAAGATAGAAACGTCCATTCAGGTTACGAAAAAGAAAATGAAAAACTTGGCGACCACCTGGTACACGAGAAATCTGGGGACAAGTATAAAAAGTTTGAAATAAGTTTTACTTCAGAAATATTTCTGCAGAAGCTGCTACAGTTAGTGTTTTGCATCCTATTTTGGTTACTAGCCGAAATTAGGTTAGAAACGACGTTTCCATACTGTGCAGAAGGCCCAAACATAAATCTTGCAGAAAAGGGTAGCCCTTGCACGACGAAACTTGTTCAGCTTTTAGCCACAGTTCGAAGTCTAGTTGAATGGAGACACGAAAAAGCACTTTTGCATACCACCGGAGATTTTCATGGAGCCGGAATAGAATGTTTTGAAGAACTTGGATTTTTATTTTGAGTGTTATTAATGTCTATATTGTATTCATGTAATCAGTGACATTATTTATTCACTTGTTTCACGTTTTGTAGATTAAAAAGTAAGTCACACTTTATCTCACCAGTGACAATTTAGCTCCGTCAAAAAGGTACAGTTCCAAAACAAAAGTTAACTTTAAACAACAATCCCGTCAAAAAGTAGAAAGAAGAATAAAAAGCTCTATAAGTCGGAAACAAAGAAAGGCCTGTAAATAACAAACAATAAAAATATTTGAGAATTGGGATAAAACACATTTACGAAAACGGGGAAATAAAATAGAAGTCGAATATATATATACAAGACGAAATAAAAAATGTTTTTATAATGTCAAAGAGTTTGTTCTACTCCTGCGTTTGTTTTAGATCCTGATTTTCAGATCGGCGGATGTCTACCGGAAATGGATCCAGCCCTATCCAGAAGTCAGTTTGATTCCTTGACCTTTTCCCTTGCTTTTTTGCCATCCATCCGCGGTAACGCCGACCAATACTTATACATAGGATTCCCACTTAAGCACTAAATTCGTCAGACACCAGCACGCATATATACACGCAAACACTTACGAAAGGTAATAGCCAACCGCACACAAAGAGCCCTATCAAACCAGGTTAAGTGTAACACGATAACAATCCCTGGCCTATATAGTATGAAGAGTAGCAAAGAACGTTAACACAAACACAAATCTACAGAAGTAAAGAAAGCCAGTTCCTCCGACAACCTTGTAACAATTTATTGACGATGACCCGCTCTTCTACCAGCTGACTTCAACGCTTCAACGGATGCTTACCATACCTGTGCTCCGATGACTGGATCCATGAACTGAACGGCGGATACACACCCAAATCCGGATCAACGGCGGATGTCAACCCTAACCCCTAAACAGATGAACAACCGGACCCACGAACATCACGACATCCCTTCAGTCCTTGGTAGTCAATGCCATCTGTATATACTGGTTTTCCGCACCACCGTCCTGCCTGGTCTGATCATCTGATCTACTGGAAAGCAATGAAGACTCACTACTTGAACTTTGAAGAACAGCAAATTATCAATAACGACAACTGACTTATTTTTAAACTGAACTTTTTCTATGAATTGTTTCATTGTATTTCTTGTTTGTATGTTTACTTCATGTCCACTTGCACAAACACTTGAACAACACAAATTTTCAAGCTGAGGACAGCTTCGTCACGGATGGGGACGAATGTAACAGTTGCTGCAAAGGATTACGGTAGCTTGAGGCTACATAGGCTGCTCTAAGGCAGCAGGACGAAGTAGAAGACAACTCACACTGCAGCTGAAGCCGAAGTTAAGACGCACACTCTTAACACATACACACACACTATGACGACACACACCCTAGCACACCTGCACACCACACCACGCTCACTAACTAAAAGTCCTCTTGTACTCTGAAATTGCAACGAACTTTGTATCGAGTAACTCTTGCTTATTAAACGACTGTTGTTAATTCCTAGTTCACTTAAGTAATACCCAGCCAGTGATCGGTTCAGTAGAGTAGCCGGTCACAGAACCAATGACTAAATTCGAAGTTTATAATGTCCTTTACTCTTTTACAAGGAAAGGAATTTAAGGAATTCTTCAGGAATTTATGTTGTTCTGCTTGTGTTCCGGGCTCGATCAGCTTGGACAAGCTACACGAGGGCACTTCGTCATTTACTGACCCAGCTCACGTCTTACGATTGTCAGTTCCACACATCAGTAAATCCAGAAAGGAAATGATGTGGTGTAGTGGTTAACATAGCTGCCGTCCAATCTATTGGGGGCAATGGAAGCGCCTCCGTGGGAAATCCGATGAACAAGGAATCCCCATCAAATGGAGATCCCACAGCTGTCCCCTGGCATCCATCTGGTCAACGGCGTTAAATGGGTTCCAATTTTGGGGGGCATGGCTGATCCTTTCCCTTTCTGGTTTTATCATCAGTCATGTTGGAGCTGGATGCCTCCAGTCCTTAAATTACGTAGGCTGCCGAGCGGGTACGCTTTTATTGCCCTGCTCCGGGCTTCCCTTTGTGGTCTGCCTTGCGAAGTCGTGTGCTGGGCGTGGAGGTGGAGGCTTCCCATATTATGGATAACCGATTGCCGCCAGCCAAGAAGAATAATGGTGTGGGGGGGATTGGACCACTAGCGCAGCCAGAAAATTTCGTGGGGGGGCAAGCCAAAACTTTCAGACTTAACTGTGGCAGATAAAAAGGGAACCGCAAGCATTTTATTAGGTTAGGATATTTTTTCTGGCTTTAAATTAACGATTTTTGAGATATAGAAAATTAAAAATGCAGCCTTTACATTTACATTTTGCTGCCTGAAAGGAATTTTTCTGAGCTCACTTTTCCTCCAGTAGCATAATCAAAAGAACATAGTTTGGCTTAAATAACATAAAGCCTATTCGGAAATTTATCTGACAGGAAATGAATGAATGAACAAATGCTAACTTCTATAACGTTACACGGTAGCCAAAAATTTTTGTTCTAAATTGTTTTCATTTTCATCTAAGTACTAAATTGTTTAATTTTCATCAATTTCAAGGCTCAGCGCAGTCTACAGCTGCTGTCTGCGTCAAAAATATTTCCTGAGGGCGGATTTCCAGGTGGGCAACCCAATTTCGGGAGGGCATGCCCCCCGGGCTACGCGCCTGGATTGGACCCAACCGCTCGGTAGCATAATTTGAGGACTCAATCAAACAACGGTTGTGTTCTTGGGAATTTGGAACCCATCTGATCCGTTGACCAGTTAACGCCAAAGGATGTTTATGGGGATCTCCATATGATGGGGTCCGTGTGCATCAGATTTTCTGCGGAGTTGGTTTCAAGCCCCCAGCCGGTTTTATGATCTATTGTTTTGGGAATGCAGAGAATTAGATTAAATAACCTTATTTTTAGAGCTGAAAAATATATGATTTGCATTCGTAAGTGGTCTAGCTTGGCTGTGTTTAAGAAATCTCCAGAATGTAAAGGATCTAGATCATTTCGGAACGTAGCGGCATTTAAGGAATGTGAGGAGTGCAGTAGGACAGCATTCCTAAATGGCTTGTACCCGCCGTATTCCTACTACTCACAAACACTAGCATACCGGTTCTCGCTATGAGAAAGTTTGTACAACCACGACTGCAGCAACCAATCAGTGCGTGCTCAAATTTAAGCTCAGCATAACATAACATGGCACCATGCGTCAACGGCAAACGTACAATTGGGCCCGAGGGGCGCCAGGGTATTTTTAGGGATTTTTTCCGGTTGAGGGATTTTCGGGGGGTATATTTTTTGCAAAAATGAACCAAAAATTGGTATTTCTTGGCGTATTTTGCATGGGGGAACGCAAAAAGTTCTCAAAAATGCTAGGATTTAAGCTAACAATAGATATTTTTACGAAAAAATAACCCGAGAAGATGACCCGCAACATTTTTAAACTTTGTCTATTTTTGGAAAAAATTGGCGCTCCCAAAAAATCCCGGGAGGAAGCTAAAATCCCGGGAGGTGGCGATTTTGGGGGCGAAAGATCAATTTCGGGGGTCGGCCCCCCCCTCCGCCCCTCCCCCGGTAAAAATACCATGGCGTGCAGTACAGTTGTACATATGCAAATGAGGTTGAATAGTAGATAAGCTGAAAAGTAGAAGGCTTTCAGTTTTTCAAGAGCCAACATGCACAAGATATAAAGGTCTTCTAGATTTTTGAGCCCATCACAAAGCCAGTTGTAGCACTGCTTGCTGTACTCACAGAAATTTGTGAGCTCACTTGCAGCCGAAACCCTCGTGAAGGGCACGCGTGCACTTGGTGCACTCATATCCTGCCTGCGAGTGAACATGCAGATCTCTGAGAGCACGCTTGGCAGTGCTACAACTTCCACTTGTATCATAATGTGAATTTCTGCATATTGTGCTTCTGTTTTGAACTTTTCTCTCATTTGTTGTGGATACTTGTTTGTGTTTCATTTTTTTAGAATAATACCGTACAACAAACCAAGGTTCCGACCAAGAAGATTAACAAGGACACTTCTTTAAGACCCGATGGTAATGTGCAGTAGTGCAGGCACGATAATGTCAGGGGGGGGGGTAACTGTGCAATTTTTGTACATCAAACTGCATGCACACAACGTATATATGTAGTGTAAGTAGACTTATCAATTCTAACGTTGTCTCTTGTATGCTTTAAACTTGTTAACACGGAGATTGGTACGCCAAAATACGCACCGGGGGTCTGAGGGCAGTGCGTTCGATAAGTTGAGAAAATTTTATACTTTATTTATTTGCTATTTTCTAACTAAGACAAAGATGCCCACACTCAGAACAGGGTATTCTGAATCTGAACATATCAACCGTTGAAAGCGAATGATGTTTGAAATACGTAACGCAGATAACAATAAACGTTAAGTAACGTTCACTGAGTTGTTTTTGTTTGAATTGTCGTAAATTTAGTATTCATTAAAGGTGAAACAGTACCTTTATATTTCTTGCTTTAGACTATAATCCACTTTGGGGCAGTGGAAGCGGCTCAAGTTACAGACCGTGTCGTCCTTCTTTCGGTGGAGGAGGCGGTGGATGAGGTTAATTTAGCACTGCTGGTTCATACTGTAGCGGGAATCTGGATTATTTCCTGTTATATATAGATATTCAGCGTGCTGTTTCAGAGTCTTCGGTGCCTTTCAGTACAGGAGTAGCTGTTATGACGTTATATGAGTTAATGCGTTCAGCAAGTCATATGACCGATGTTGCTCTTCCTTGTACTGTTTTATCCTTATTTATTCCACTGTTTATTTTATGCTTTGAAGGTTTGCTGTATAAACTATGCTTTACGGATGAATGCTGCCATAATAAAGGTGTCGCGTATTTTGATCTCAGCGCAGGGATGTACCGTAATTGCAGTCTACTGTCCTCCTTTTGCAAACAGATTTTCACTTCATGCAGTTTCTGCATCTTTAAAGTGATGATTGATCTTTGCATTATAGATTTTCTTCAGAAACTTTATGCTATTGCTAGGTTTTGTCACTGTCGCTGTTGAAGACGAGTCTTGGCTTGAACTCGGCATGTGGGCTGGATATGCTCGACATGTATTATATTGGTACAGAGTAGGGTTGTATTGATTCAGCTATTTCATTTTCGATTCGATTCAGTTCAGTTTTTCTATTTCTCAAATATATACGATTCGATTCAGTTCAATTTACTTCCCCTAAAATTTGAAACGATTGGATGCAGTTCGATTTTCCCCATTCTGAACAAACTACGGTTCGATTCAGATTTCCAAAATAGTGATTTTTGATTTTTTATTTCTGCAACAATATTACGGGCACTGTTGTACTAAGGAACTAACTTTAGGGGAGTCCATTGTTTAGTCATTTTTCTAATATGTTTTTAAAATTAAAGTCACATCTCTTAGGGAATTTGAAAAAATTCATCTCAAAATAGAGCATTACTTGTGTTAAACCTTGGAGATTAAAAAGTTAATACTTTAGCACGAGTGTAAAACATGGATCAATATCACCGACGTCACTCGCAATAGTCAGCACAAGTAGGCCCCTCAAAGGGGCATTATCTCGCAGCTGAACTTACACATACTCCAGTGCTATGTTCATGATAGTTTGGCCTTGTGACTGACTAGAATTGTATAGATATTGATTCTAAGTTAAACTTATTGAGCACAAAATATCTATCCAAGAATTTCTTTGACTGTGTCTGGGTTGTATCAAGAATACATAATCAAGAAGAGTACATAATATAAGAGTATGAAACTCTTACACTAGCATGTACAAATCATGCTAGGTATGCTTGGTGCGTTAAGTCGGGACCCCCCCCCCCCCCCGAAAGTCTCGGGGGAGGTCCCACTTAGCACTAATTACACGCTTTCATATAAGTTGGCCCACTAGCCTAAAGGTGCATTCATAGTTCCTGTCGCAAGCAGACGCGCGTACGTAAGCGTCTGCATGCGTTCGTGAATATGAATTCGCTACAACTGATTTTAAACGGTGAAAACGGTATGTTATAGTCAGAGGCGTCGACGCGCGTTTCTATGCGTTCGCGACTATGAATGCACCTTAGGGCTTACTGTAGGTAATTTATTAGTTATTTTAATTAATTAATTGTAACTAATTAGGTTAGTACAATCTAAAAGCTAATTCGACAACTTCGTAGCATTTTTTCTGCTCTTTCCAATGATATAAAAATTGTTGCACAATACAAAAATTCCCAGGAATGTAGTGTGAAGGCTTAGGCTAGTGGATAGAGATGAGCATTTCGGCCCGCGGGCCGGGCCGGGTTGGGCCGACATCCATTTGTTAGCGGGCCGGGCCGGGCCGGGCCGAGAAAATTTTTTAACTGCGGGCCGAAACGGGCCGGATCGACTATAGAAAATGTTCTAAAATCGCTAAAATTAGCTAAATATCTACTCATTCTGGCTATTTTACAGCAAAATTTAACATTTTGTAGCATATTTTAGCATTTCCATATAGCATTGGAGCCTTTGAAATAAAATTGTTAGTGAAATTTTGGAATTTTTCTTTTTGTGGGCCGGGCCGGGCCGAATCTTGGAGCGGGCCGGGCCGGGCTGGGCCGAAAAATTTTGCCAGCGGTCCGGGCCGGGCCGGGCCGAGCAAGATTTTGAAGCGGGCCGGGCCGGGCCGAAAAAATTCGGCCCGTGCTCATCTCTACTAGTGGACCAATCAGCAAGCAGACACACGCTTATATGAAAGCATGTAATTAGTGCTAAGTGCCTCCCGGAAGTTACGGGGGCCGAGTTAATGAATCTATCATACCTTGCATGATTTGTACATGCTAGTGTAAGAGTTTCATACTCTTATATTATGTACTCTTGACATATGTAATGAACTGAGTTGGATTAAATAGAAAATTTGATTGATATGATTCGATCTTGAAGATGGGGTCGTTTAGGTTAGAAGCTCACTTACACGAAAGGTTAGCGCGTTTGCCTAGACAGACAAACTTATGTACCAGATTCCCGAAAGGTGGTTTGCCAAAGTCGGGGATCTCTACAGCCAACCTATTAGGGGGTCCTAATGTGAGTTCGTTTAGGCGAAGGGGGGGTTAATCTCTATCCAATCGCACCTGGAGTAACGATAGGATCGCTTTGACGAAACAGGTCAAAACTAAGATCAGACTGTTAGTCTTCAACTCTAGATTCAGATCCAACTTACTAGGATCTGAGCAATTTTACCCTTTATATTCCTGAGAGATCTCACCTGGATCTCTTTTCAGCAGCTGAAATGTAGACTACGATTGGCACGCAACAAGATTATTTATTAGCCAAAAATGCTATATTTATAACAAAAGGGACAGAAAGGTTTCACGGCAATTATTAACAACAATTTGAATTACAATATTTAAAAGGTACAGATTACTCGATTTACCAGAGTTGCCAGCCCTTAGTTGGGGAGGGTTATTTTATGGGACCAGAGATTACCGAGTTGCAACTTTACTAATTAAGGTTTGACCGGTCGATAATCACTTGAGACTAATTCTTAGTCCTCTTCTTCAGGTATTATAACTGGGCCCGTTAGGTGTGTTGTGCGTCGTGTGTTTAAACTCAGGTCTACTCTGTATTGGTCTTTTACAGAAAACTACAACACAAGTTCAATATAACAAATAATTAACTAAAATTAACAGAGTGTCGGTTTTGGCACAGTTCCGGTCTAGGAGTTTGGGTGATCCCGTCAAGCTACACCTGCAGCTTCACGAGTGGTTTCGGACAGGTGGACTAGAAACAATACAGGGGTCGGTCCAGGCGGGGTGTTACCGGGAGATGGCTACAAATGTTATTATTAAGTAAATTAAACAGTTAATTTAAGATGGTTTCACTAGCTTTCTTCTCTGAGCAATCTTTTCTTCTAGTATAGCTTGACAGTTGGCCTAAGCCAGAGACAACAAGAAGATGGTAACTTCGGCAAAGGTGACAGACAAACGGGCAAAAGACTGCATTTTCAGATATTTTTGACAGTTCGCACAAATGATTCTCGAACAATTAGTAACGCTAGGTTTTAAGGATTCCCAAATAGATTAGGTCGTGAACCAGACTGTCTCTGCCTTATACTGTTGTCAAGTGCTGATAACCGCCAATGTACCTTCAAAGACTGGACCAACAATAACCAATTCTGACTGAGTTCCAAATACTGACTGACGACTTCCGTCTGACTGATACTAATACGCTACTGATAATGACTCCGGTTTGATGACCACAGGCTAATTATAAACACTGATCCGAGACTCCTGGCAGGCAGTGGCTTCGTCTGACCTGAATCAAATGGGTTAAAACCCATTAGTTCAGAATACAAGTGCGGGAATCAAACCCAGCAACTATTACTCACTTATAAGGCTTTCAGAGACGAAATTTAGAACTTTAATCAATTCTGATTAAGATTTTGTTGAAGAACCCGGAATAGCGCTCTTCAACCGCCTTAGCGGGATAAAACGCGATCAATTATGCGTTATTAGCTTGCTATAGGCAAAATTTTCACCGAATACAAGATTTTGGACGATTTCTTTCATGGGAATGCAAGAAATCGCTGATTCAACATATATTCATTTGTGGTCATATTCGGTCTGCGCATAATTGGGTTTGAGGCGTAAGATTTGCGACAGGAAAGCACCTGTTTCCTGTATAACAGGTTTGCAAAGGTAGAAACGTGTATTTACAAAATCATTCCTTTTTGAGTCATTAGAAGATGGTTTCCTCGTAATTCTAAATTCTTACGTAATTATACAGCAGTAATATTCTAACTAACTATTATTTATGTGATATTAGGTTTGTTTGATGCTTACGTAACGATATTCACCGTGTATGCCATTAAATCCCACAGCTGTCTGTTTGCATTGATTAGAAAGTATGATTTTATGTTTATAGCCCGACTTGGCTAGGATTTTTGATAGAAAACGTTTACGCTTTTGGAGTTACTCGTCAATATAAAAAGTCTGAGCTGTAGAGACAATATGCTTTGTAAAAATACAAACTACAGCCAAATTAGTTGCCCCGTTAATGAGAACGAGTGAGGGCAAGAATGACAATTTTAACATAATTCCTGCAATTTTGAGTAAAACTGACTTTTGCCTTTGTGCTAAAGGCTGACAAAAATGTATGAGTTATTTTGCAATGCACTGTAAGAGTTACTAGCTTGAGGTGAATTTACTGGCACAGATCTAGCTAATTGACACATACAATTAATACGAAACAGTGGACAGACTTAACTAATTCATATCACAGATTTTGGGACAGAATTCGGCTCTAAACCGGTGAAACAGACCAGCACGAAGTCCTTTGTCTGCGATTCGTCCACTCCCTTCTTGCGGGCATACTTACGTGGACGAATCGAGGACCACCTGGTAATATCAGCTTATCCTGGGGGTCACTAGCGTAGCCAGAAAAAAATTTCGGAGGGGGAATGCTAAATTTTTTCGAGGGGCCTGGGGGGCGGAGCCCCCTAGAAGCTGAGAAATTTTTCTATTTTGTAACCTTCGTGGAATTTTTACAGAGCATTCGTTGAAATTACAATAATATTTAAGGCGCAGTGCGTGTTCATGCACCCAAATGATGCAGAAGGTGGTCAAAGTACACCAAATAGGGTAATTGGTACTCATTTTTAAGTGCGTAACACGTATTATAATGGTATAATACAGTGATTTCGCGCCGAAGGCGCGAAAATTTTTTGAAAAATGGGCGTTTTACACATGGCAGGAAAAAATTCCTGGGGGGCAACACAATTTCGGGGGGGGGGAATTCCCCCCTTCCCCCCCTGGCTACGCGCCTGCTGGGGGTCCCCGTGACCCTGGACCGGATTAACTACCTAATTTGCATATTACCCTAATATTGGAATAGATACTCGTTCACACTGTTTATCACACTCATATCCCTCAGATCAACAAGTATTCAACAACAAACAACATTTGTACACATTCACACCATTTTCCTGCCTAATACAGGAGTCCTAAGGTAAACTTCACGAAGACTGGTCTCATGCACCTGATGAGAACCAGTGAACTACCGCATATTAAGATAATTCGATTTAATTAGGATTTTGATTTAAAACGTTATCTTTTATTAATATAGAGTTTACTACAATTTACCGTTCGACAATTATTGGTAGAGCATACTACAACTTGTTAAGTCTTGGAATCCCTGGATTATCCCAATATTGCTAATTACATTATTAATAATCATTCACTCAACTAACATGCATACAAATTTGACAATTCTCACAACCCCTATCGTACAAGGGGAGTTTCCGTGAGTTGCCACCACAATTATACAAAAACACTCATTCCACATACATGCAAATCAGAACGTTCTACAACCATTCAACCAAATATCCTTGAAACTCGGTTAATTTCGGAACCTCACGCTCCATGAGGAGTTTACCCGAATAACCATCTTAGGTACGTTTTAGGGACACATTCACGTCTAAGTTTTGTAACACATTCACACTTCAGTCTTGCAAAACATTCATACTTCCATCATACAAAACATTCACATTTCAATTATACAAAATACTCATATTAATAATTATCTAGCTACTTAGACTAACTAATAAACTAAACTTAGGCTCATATGTGTAATAACTTTGCAAACTTTGAACTTTGTTGTGCGCGAATTTTACGGCTTTGCAATTCCTTAGAATTGGTTATAAAAGAAATTTTATGAAAAACTTAAACTTCACAAGTTTGGAAGAAGGTATAACTTAAGTTTTGATGAAAGCCAGTGAGTAATAATTGCTAAGCAATTATTACAGTCAACAAAGAACGGTTGATTAAACTAAATGCACAATTAATTAAAATTACGAAAAATGAGGAAGCCGGCCATTCCTCTTAAGGTGGTAGTACCACTACCGGGGTGGACTTTGAACAGATACTGTGAACTAAAAACTTAATCAATCGCTTTGAAATTTGGCATAATTGTTCTTTATTATGTTTTGCATCAGATGAGCTGATCTACGACGCTGCTTGGACTGGCTTGCTGTCTACACAATAGGAAATGTATTAAAAGCTTTAAACTTAAATATCTCCTTCAATCCTTTATGAAATCATTTGAGATTTTCAGTATATGGTTAGTTTACATATACGCTCAGGCCGTTTTTTAGTTTTTCGTAAAAGTGAGTTTTCCGTTTTTTATCGTGTTTTGAAAATTTGTAAAATTTATATCTTGCTTAATATTGCGTTTCATAACCCATGAAAACTACAAAAATAATCCCAAAAGTGACAAATAAGGAGAATAACTTGGCCATAAAGGCCTACTAATTTTAGGCCAAAAGGCCGTGGCTTGGTAAATGAAAAGGAAACGAATGAAAAAGGGAAAAAAAGCGAAAGGTGGACACATCTCAAGACCTCCATCGCACAGGAGGGGTTTACATGAGCTGTCCTGTAATTTTTGAATTAATTAAATAATAAAATAAAAAATAAAATAAAACTGGCCCGGAGGCCCAACATGCTATGGAACTAAAGAGTGGCCTTGGGCCCAAAATGCTGTTATAGAATCGGGGCTGACTGGCCCAAAAACTCCATAAAAGTTGGCCATGAAGGCCCCAAAATACCATATAAAAATAAGGCCCGAAGGCCGAAAATTGCATAAATAAAATATGGCCCAAAAAGGCCGAAAAATGCCTAATATTTTTTCCTAAATTGCAGGTTCTGAGCCGGGCATAATAGACCCATGTGGCTCCTCAAGTTGTAATGTCCGTGTTTTGTACTCAACCCTTTTCTGGCCAGTGTGGGCCAGAAAAGTCCTATTTGCGTCCTAGAAGGGGAGGTGTGTTCTGCTATATTCCCGTACCACACCTGTGGTCCGAGAAGCAATACACACCGGGGTGGGGACTCAAACAGCGACCGCTCTCGGTCGAAACTAAACGGACACTGAAGAACTAAAAATTTTGGGGACCGAGCTGACAGTTTTGCTGACAGCTCGGTGACAGGTCATTAGCGAACTGGGGGCGGAATTCTCCTTTTATTTTAGCCTAAAGCTTCTAGAAAGTTCTAGAACTTTCTAGAAGCTTGCTATCTTTTGCACAGGGTCTGCAGCGGCTGGTTGAGCCAGCTGGGCCATTAAGGACCAAAATTAATGAGATTTGGAAATTATTGCCAAATATTGGAAATAATTCGTGGCATAATTCTACACTTATGTGGCTAAACCATCTTCTAATTTTTGTTATTAAACAATAGAAAATGCTTTTAGACGCTCCTAATAAAGATTAGTGCATTCTTTTCAACTGGAGATGTTGAATTCTTTCCATGATAGTTATACATTTCGATTTTACGCCAACACTGGAATTCCTGGATTTTTATGATTCTTTTGTTCTTAATAACTTCTGGCAATGGAAGAGGAGAGTGACCGCACCCGGGTCAGTGAGGGAAAGGACACCTGTCCTTTCGGAAAAGAGGAATCTTGGAGTTGACCTCATTATCACTATTATAATTGCTCCTGGTGGGATAATTCATTATTTTGGGCTATCTAATCCTGACTAAGCTTGTAGGTGCCCTTCTTAAGCGTTAGAGGTGAAATAGATTTAAGCTTTTCCTCTCGTAATGTTTATAAAAGGCTTATCTGGGGCTGGCAACTCTGATTTTGACAATCATACAAGTACAATTAATTATGGCTTAGACACAACATCAAAACTAAAACTTAACATAAACAAGATCTTTAGGTTCCGTTTTCAGTAGAGACTTCTTTTGGGACAATGACCAATTAGAAACTAACTATTTAATCACTTTTGAGCACAAGATCTAAGTCATTCCATTACAACCTCCACAAGAAAAATGGGTGGGATTTCTACTAGGGGGAATAAACCAAAATGTTAACTCATTTCTTTTATGACATTTTCCGTTATACAACATAGTAATTAACCTTCACTTCTAATCCACAATTACTGACAATTCTTCTACATAATAATCTTTCTATTAATCAGAATTAAGACCAATAAAGAGTATTCTATACGTGCTGTGTTTCATGCTTGACGTGTATCCCAGTTTGTCATTATTCCTTTCGTAGACTGTTATTATACTTTATTATACTTGCCTTCTATAGCTTGCTAATTACAATTCGCTATAATGTTTGCTCTACATATTAAACTCTTACTTCTACTTCTTCTCTTTCTTGTAGGTGGGGTCGATCTACTATGGATCCGTTCCGCAACCACCATAACCTTCGAAACGTAAACTAATTTGTATATTCTTTTCAGGTGGGGTCGATCTACTATGGATCCGTTCCGCAACCACCATAATCTTCAAAACGTAAACTAATTTGCATATTCTTTTCAGTTCAATTTGTGCTGAACGCACCTGGTTCAGTGCCAGCAAGGGTTTGGGTTCATAAGCGCACCTGGCTTATATTTCAGCATGGGGATTCATAAGCACGCCTGGCTTATATTACAGCATTTATTAGGGGTCGGCCTTCGATGGGCCAGTGCCTCCCTAATCTCGTCTCCTTTTTTAGGTATTGGTATAAAAACTAAAGTATTGGTTATCCATTTACTGTTTTCGTCTCACGTTATTATAATTCGTCGCAGCATTACAAAAAAATCATATCCTCATTCAGTACAAGATTCGCATTATTATCAACCGTCACAGCATAAGAGTAAACCACGGGACTATCTCAAAACGATTCTTCTTCAAAATTCCTCATTCTTTTTAACTCATCAGCTTTTACATTAGGGGATAACCAATAGGGTACAACACAGATATACAATTACAGACATACAACTAATATTTCCGGTTAACGCATTAAAGTTTAATACTACTCGTCTAAGGGTTTCCTATCAAAACGTCTAAAGTCGAAACGTCTAACGTTCATAACGTCTACCGACGAAACGTCTAACGACGAAACGTCTACTGACAAAACGTCTAATTTTTCTAAAATTGTGTCAGACATTCAAAACGTCTAAACTTTCCCAACTTTTGGTGATTATTTTTTACTTAAATGTGTGGGTCTGGGAAAGTTTTCCTAAAGGCCACTTTTTGTGTTTGTGGCATTGTCTTGCCAAATCTTGAATTTGAAGTTCGGGCTTTGTCCCAAATATACTTCCTATTTTCTGCATTAGCTTCAGTACGCGACTAGTCATTGATTATTCACTGATTATTTACTGAATACTGATTACTGATTACTGACTGTAATCTCAGTAAAGATGGTGCAACAGGTTTCACTAATTGCTGATTACTTATTAATTTTACGCTTAAGTTCTAAAATTTCTAGAACTGTAAATTGTAATGTATATTGTAAATTTTATAAATGTTTCAAGCTATTTACACACAGTGGCTTTTCAGAAAAATTTAAGAACTAAACACAATTTAAAATGAAACAATAAACTAGACGTAGAGTTTAATTTAGTGTGTTTTTAAAATACATTCACTTCAAAATAACAGTAAACCTGATTAGCTTTCTTTAGAAAATGATTTTAGACGTTTTGAACGTGTGTCACAATTTTAAAAAAATTAGACGTTTTGTCAGTAGACGTTTCGTCGTTAGACTTTTCGTCGGTAGACGTTATGAACGTTAGACGTTTTGACTTTAGACGTTTTGAACGGACACCCGTCTAAGCTTTTGTCATTAGTCTCGAAACAGACATTGAACTTCTCCGTTATAACGTTCTCGAATATTAGTGACTACACTATCAGAAAGTACTCCAATTCCTTTTGGGACTGTCACAAGCACATAACATTCAATATAATCAATTAATACAACAGACACTTATTATGAACATTCTGATAATCTGTACAGCAATACAACTAAAACATTATCAATACTGGTATAATACAACAGAATAACATGACATGTGAAATTATTGAGTAACCTATTCAACAGACACAACCTAACAGACTAACTATCATTCCGGATAAAATGCAAGCAGCTAAGTTCTGAACTCGAAAATGCTAGACACGTTATCATCGCCATTTGGTTTTTATAACATTCCTTTTTTAGCCAACCTTCTCCCTATTCACACAATACTCACAGAAGATTCCAAATATTGCAAATTATAAACCCAAACAATATCATAAAGATCAGTATAATAAAATACAATTAGCTATGCTTTACAAGACTACCGCAATTATTTTTAAATCTTTCGTTATGGTTACGAAACTTTCTGTACAAATGTTCTCACCCTATTTTTGGTTCTTTATAAATTATTAGATACCAACAATTACCTAATTACTTACAAAACTTCACAGTTACAACATATAGAGCAAAAGTACACATCACTATTTTTGTTTTATACGCATATCGAATTTTTTTTGTATTTTCACAAAATAGTACTTTTTTATGTTGTTTTTTGAGCATTTTTTAACTACAATTCTCTATTATACAATTAAGTCTAACTGCTCCAGCGAGGGGGAGTGTAGTCTTCCTCCTCATAGTAGAAGGGCTCAGGGGACTCTGTGAGCCAGCGCAAATAGTCTTCCATCTGTTCCTCCAAGGTGGGGGGATCGTAGTCAAGGCAGGCGCAAGGGAGGGTATCCGGTGGGGAGGTGATAGGCTCAGGCTCCCTTTCTGGTTCGTTGGCTCTGCAAAGAAGTCGCAATTCCTCGAGCTGACGCCAGTATTCTGTGGCAGGAATGATTTCGGCCTCTAAACAGCTTCGCAGAGCTTGAATTTCCCGGATGATGTAATTGGGGATATCATGGCGCCAATCATCGGGCACTAGGGGAGGTGCCATACCAGGAGGGGGGAGTGGATCCAGACTGTCTACCACGGATTCCGGGAGGGATTCAGTCTCGGGGGACTCGGGTTCGGTGTTCGCTTCGGCTTCGGTTTCTGATGTAGGTGTAATTTCTTCAGCATCTTCATCTTCTTCTTCCCAATCCTCCTCCGCTGAAAAGTCCTGGTTTGGGGACTTGGGGGGTGTAATGGGAGGATAGGGGCGGTTTTCATTGTTCATGGTAGGGTAGTTGGGCTCCGGCCCAAACGGCGGTGGGGGGTAATAGGGCTGTGGGTTTGGAATCTCCGGATTGTTGACTATCTGCAGGATTTCCGTTCGCAGATTTTCCAAAGAGACAGCGTAGAGGGCTCTGTCTCCTGGAGTATCATCCACCTTATAAGTGTTGAGTGAGAAAATGCGGAAGGCGGCCTGGATATGATCCTGAACTGTCGTGTCGGGATGAAGGCTGACCGCATTATCCGTATCTATTTGAGCCTTTCTGAGGCGGAGACCGGTATCGTCAAATTTGGCTTTGTAACCCGGGTATTGTGTGGCAACCGGGTACTTGTCTTCCTTGGGGAACGTTTCCAGGAGACGTTCCGCTCCATAGGTCTTCGGTTCATGATGAGGATGTTCGTTTAAGTTCTTCAGGACTGTGTAGGTGCCTAGCCAATGAGGCACCTTTACTGGGCAACGGGTCGCGGCCCGCGTCTGACCTGGTTTCGCGAATGGCACTCCGCATTGAGGGCAGATTGCCTGGCCGTCTGATGAGGGTGTACAGGCCGTAGGCCTGTAACCAAGATATGGTTGAGCAGGTGGAGGGTTTGGCACTTGGAGGGAACTGGGGCTCTGTGTCGGATGGTTCGTGAGGGATCTGTTGAGGCAGAATAGATGCCCCATTCCATTAGGGCTTCTCTGACACGATTTCGTTGGGGCGGTTCTGTGGGATCATAGGTATTGGGAGGGGGTTTGTTTTCTTTATTTTCCATCTGAAAGTTGAAAACACTAATGCCACAGATTAATGAATTCTATGATCGGTTTCGTGTGTGTGTTATGCAGTCTAGCCTGACGTACCCAGTCGAGATCCATTAGACGCATTATTTCTGAAAGTTGGGGATTTGGAGCAGTTAGTGAATTACTCAAAAATATCTTATTTCGAATTAGCTAAAAGAAATGGTTATTAGATACATGTCTCATATACAGTGCATAAACAGACAAGACAGATATCTGTACATAACAATTTCAACTGAAACAAAAAGAATGATACATATCACAGCCATAGGCAACAGTTCAACGGCGTCTGGACCTCTTCGAGGGCGGTCCATGGAATCGGGGGCGATCATGCAGGGAGAGGGACAGTAATGATGGGACGGAGGGTGACCTCTTCTTCGGAGAGGAATTAGGATCCTTCCTCTTGGGGGGATCAGGGACTTTTCCCTGGGGCTCCTTGGTCTTTGAGGAGCTATTGGGCTTAGATTCCGGATGGCGGGGCCGATAGATGGGCGAGTCCTTGTGGGGCCGTTTACTGAGGTAAACGGACAGAGGGACCCGCTTCAGGGACGTGGCCGTCCAGGACTGATGAAGCCTCTGATTGGAACAGAGGGGAAGGGCATAGGTGTGCCCTGTAGGGATAGCCACCGGATCCTGGGGCCGGAAGTGGATGCCGTCGTCACGGAAGGTGTAGCATCCCCACACCAATCCGGCCCAGGCAGGATCTTTCTTCATGGTCTTCACTGGGTCGACTGAATCCGGAACGTAAACCAATGTTGGCAAGGCCCGGATCATGGGCACCGACTCCATGTAGGGTGGGACGTCCTTAAACTCCTGATGGAGTCGCATGGCCTCGTCCCGATAGAGGTCGTTTTGACATCTGTGGATGGTAGTGTCAATCTCTGGGACCACCACTATTCTGGTGAGCAGTGGGGAACGGATGGCCAGAGCCACCCGAAGACAGCGGACGGGGGTGGCCTTGGTGATGGGGAACATCAGCGGTTCTGACGTTCCAGCAATTTCTCTGAGGAGGGCCAAGACTTGGGGATTTTGGAGGGCGCATCCTGCAATCACGGCGACACGGGGGCGCACTGTGTAGATACCTTCAGGGTCCTTCAAATAGACCCTGAGGAATTCCAACAACTGGCCGAGCATGTAGGCGGCCTGATGAGAGGCACAGTGATCAGACGACTCCTGATCGAGGGTCTTCTTAGACACCTCCATCTCTCTGAGGCGAAGGTCCAAGAGTTCCTGATGAATGCCCCAGAAACGGTTTCTGGTGGCCTCCATGAGGCGACTGTCTCTGGTCGCCAACAGTTCTTCCTTGAATTGGGGGAGGGAAAACTTGGCAAAAAGGACTGCACCCATGATGAGGGTTTTGAACGGGTAATGGTGATTTGGATTCATGAGGAGGCGGCTGAGCTGCACATCCTCATTGGCCAGCCGTTTGGCCTCCTGGGGGGAATCGATTTTCAGGATCTTGTAGGCGGTTGAGAAAGATCCTGTGAGGAAGGCGAGGATCGCTTGGTAAAGGTTTTCGGTCGTGAAGGCGGCCTTGTTCCAGTGGCGAATCACGATGGGGTCGCCCTTGGCATCGCGACCTTCAACTTTTGCGAAGTTGGACAACTTCTCATGTTCAAGGGCATTACTCCTGAAATAGATGTAATGCCCGGGACTGTCAGGATGGTAGGGAAGCTGAAAGAGGGATAATCTCCTCAGTTGTTCAAGGGAGTTCTGATGAATCACCGCGGCGTTGATGTTGTTCATCTAGAATGCAAGAAGAATACATAGGAATAATTGCCGAACCATAACAATCATTCCTCTACTTACGACATTGGGCTCATTAAGAAATACCTATTTCTTAACGAGAATTTAAGCTATGAAGTGCCACAGACTTTAGCTTATTAAGAAATACCAATTTCTTAGTTCAGTTAGATAATTGGGACAAGGGCCATTTACATTGTCCAAAGGCGAATCCAAGGGTTGTGTATGTGTGATTGCAGTACAAATATATACATATAGCAATTATTATCACAGTTAACATTATAAACAACTAATTAGGCATACTTCATAATGAGATTAAAAATTAAATACAACATTTACATAATCAATACTTGTGTGAGACGGGAAGGTAGGGCATGGCTTGCTATTGGCAACTCTGGTTTACACTTCTTGACTAGGCTTACTAACAAATTCATGCACATAAAACAAATACTTATACTCCCTTAACACAGTTCATATTTAAAACTCCATTAAATCTTTCAAACCAAACTTTACACAAAATGACCAATGTTTTAACCATTTGTTCATATTTTTATGTTATTTTTCTTAATTATATTTCTTTTTATACGATTTTCTTGTTATCATGTGGAGAATGACATTTGGGGGACTTTTACATAAACAATTTGTTTGTCTAATTTTGGTATTTAGTGATTAATTTGAGATTATTAGTTTTAAATTTGCAATAGACTTTCTTTTAGTGGATAAATCATTTAAGATATGTGTTTCTTATAATGTACGCTAAGTAGACTGATTTACATTTCCAATTGTCATTCTCGGGGAGAGAGCTTGCATTGAGTTCTCTCTCCCAAGTCTAAACATATTTACAATCATTAGTACTAATATTCAGGGGAAGGAGGTTTTTCTGGTCCTTGCGACCAAGGGGCTCCGGATTGATTTCGAATCCGTTCTCGGTCTCGTGGAGTTGCTCGGGGGTCGGCTGCTCGTACATCTGTATAATATTGTGTGGTTGTTGAGTCCCTGGAGGGGTGTCTGGGATTTTCTCGAGGGATTGAGTAATCCAGAGGCATATGAGCCTCTTCACCATCAAAATATCCTCCTCCGAATCCGGGAGGTACATTTATTTCACATTTAGTAGTGCGACGTCTGTGACCTCTTGGTTCTTTAGTAGGGGTTGTCCGTGGAACTCGGGGTTGACTAGCCGTGGATTGAGCGGGATGATTAAGGGGTGGTGCTGGTGGATTTTCTTTTGGTAGATATCGTTCTCCCACCAGTGCAGACTGATACAGGTCATACAGGCTCTTGGTTGTATCAGGATACAATGCCGTTCTATCACGCACCTCATTGGTCAATCCAGCGATGAAGATCAAGCTGAGATAGGCGTCAACGGATTTTGCATTCAATCGTTCAGGATATACCTCCCCGGCATTGTTCCAGTTGTAGAATTTGAGTGGGCAAACTAGGATTCTCAGGCGGGAAGTAGGCAGTTTTCCTTTCCGGTTCAGCTCCAATGACTTGGACCATGGAGGGGGCATTCCTCTGTTGACCCACATCCGCAAATCTGGAACCATAGGGAGCGTGAACAGCTTCGCAGCATCTCGTCCATCATTTCTGCTCCGCTGAGGTCTGGGCTGTGGGTATTGCTGTTGCTGTCCTGACGGTCCACTTCGGGGTGGGTATCTGTCATTATAGTTTCGATTCATTCCATTTCCATTTTTCGGATATCTAGACTGTCCATTGTTAGATCTGCAGTTATGGGAATTTCCATTATTGCCGGTGTTGTTGTTGTTGTAATTGTTGCGAGGAGGGCCTGGATAATCAGTTCTGGGTCGGTAGGCTCCATCTCCGGGTGACCGGCATTCGCGCTTTGAGTGTCCAGCTCTTCCGCAGTTGAAACATCTGAAATCATTAGGGAACGGGATTTTATCGTTTCCTCTTCGGGGAGGAGAAGCAGGTTTCGACTGTTCAGGGGGGGGAATTTTGATTTCTTTTATTTCATTGGCAAGCACGGCTGCGCTCTGGACCAGGGAGCTGATGGTATTTAGAAGGGCGGGACCAGTGAGATTCGCACTTGAAACAGCTGCTTCCGGATCCACTTCCAAAAAGGCAGGAGTTCCTTCTCCGGGGTAAACACCTTCTGCTTCTCGAGCCTTTTTGAAGGCCTGGGAATAATCTGCAGTATCCATTGGAACATGCGGTTTGAATTCATTCCGCAGTCCAATGAGAAAGGTTTTCAGTTTGATGTCCTCCAGCATATCAGGATCTCCTCTATCTTCCCAAGCAATCCGGGCGTATTTCTGTAGTCGGAGAGAGAAATCCGCGACAGACTCATGTGGCATCTGCCTGATACTGAACAGCTTAGCTGTGGCATGCATATCTGTCATGGGAGGGATAATGACCTCTCTGAGAGCTCGGACAGAGGCTTCCCAGTCGTTCTGTTGCATGGCGCCTCTGGGCATGCACTTGAAAATCTCTGCAGCTCTGCCTCTGAGGGTTGATGAGATGTTCATGACTTTCTGATAGTCGTCCAGATTGAGTCGCTGGCTGAATCTCTCGTAATTGACGAGGTGATCATCAAAGTTTTCGTGATCTTTTCCAGAATATGTAGGCATATCTCGGTAGGAAGCGGCTATGGCCTGATTCTGAATGCTATCACGGAGTTGGCCTAGTAGGTCTTCAATATTCCCATTTGGCATCATAGGCAGTTTGGGGAAATACCAATTGTGGCATCTGCGGGTTGAAGGGAGGGGGTGCTCCTGGAGGACCAGGAGGTCCATGTTGTGGGCCCATGTTAGGGGGTCCATTTCCATCTTCATCAGCGGGATTGAACTGATCCATATTTTCTTCTGGGACTGATCTGTAGGGTCTCAGCTGATTCCTTGATACGGTTAACGTTGATCCTCTCTTGATCTTAATGATGGAATCGTTGGGTCGTGATATCTGCTCACTGGCAGGTTTCTTCAATATCTTCAGATTCTTCTTCTTTGTTCAGGATAGTTGTATCCTCACTGGCAGGGTTCTTCAACAGGATTATCTTCCCAGGGTTGTCCTCACTGGGGGCTCCAAATCTTACTGTTTACCGTGTAATGAACTGAGTTGGATTAAATAGAAAATTTGATTGATATGATGCGATCTTGAAAATGGGTCGTTTAGGTTAGAAGCTCACTTACACGGAAGGTTAGCGCGTTTGCCTAGACAGACAAACTTATGTACCAGATTCCCGAAAGGTGGATTGCCAAAATCGGGGATCTCTACAGCCAACCTATTAGGGGGTCCTAATGTGAGTTCGTTTAGGCGAAGGGGGGTTAATCTCTATCCAATCGCACCTGGAGTAAGGATAGGATCGCTTTGACGCAACAGGTCAAAACTAAGATCAGACTGTTAGTCTTCAACTCTAGATTCAGATCCAACTTACTAGGATCTGAGCAGTTTTACCCTTTATATGCCTGGGAGATCTCACCTGGATCTCTTTTCAGCAGCTGAAATGTAGACTACGATTTGCACGCAACAAGATTAATTTATTAGCCAAAAATGCTATATTTATAACAAAAGGGACAGAAAGGTTTCACGGCAATTATTAACAACAATTTGAATTACAATATTTAAAAGGTACAGATTACTCGATTTACCAGAGTTGCCAGCCCTTAGTTGAGGAGGGTTATTTTATGGGACCAGAGATTACCGAGTTGCAACTTTACTAAATTAAGGTTTGACCGGTGGATAATCACTTGAGACTAATTCTTAGTCCTCTTCATCAGGTATTATAACTGGGCACGTTAGGTGTTTTGTGCGTCGTGTGTTTAAACTCAGGTCTACTCTCTATTGGTCTTTTACAGAAAACTACAACACAAGCTCAATATAACAAATAATTAACTAAAATTAACAGAGTGTCGGTTTTGGCACAGTTCCGGTCTAGGAGTTTGGGTGATCCCGTCAAGCTACACCTGCAGCTTCACGAGTGGTTTCGGACAGGTGGACTAGAAACAATACAGGGGTCGGTCCAGGCGGGGTGTTACCGGGAGATGGCTACAAATGTTATTATTAAGTAAATTAAACAGTTAATTTAAGATGGTTTCACTAGCTTTCTTCTCTGAGCAATCTTTTCTTCTAGTATAGCTTGACAGTTGGCCTAAGCCAGAGACAACAAGAAGATGGTAACTTCGGCAAAGGTGACAGACAAACGGGCAAAAGACTGCATTTTCAGATATTTTTGACAGTTCGCACAAATGATTCTCGAACAATTAGTAACACTAGGTTTTAAGGATTCCCAAATAGATTAGGTCGTGAACCAGACTGTCTCTGCCTTATACTGTTGTCAAGTGCTGATAACCGCCAATGTACCTTCAAAGACTGGACCAACAATAACCAATTCTGACTGAGTTCCAAATACTGACCGACGACTTCCGTCTGACTGATACTAATACGCTACTGATAATGACTCCGGTTTGATGACCACAGGCTAATCATAAACACTGATCCGAGACTCCTGGCAGGCAGTGGCTTCGTCTGACCTGAATCAAATGGGTTAAAACCCATTAGTTCAGAATACAAGTGCGGGAATCAAACCCAGCAACTATTACTCACTTACATAGGTTAACGCGGGGGGGGTCTGGGGGGGGGGTCCAAGCCCCCCCCCAACCCGGACAAGGTACAAGCCCTATCGCCGTCGGGGACAAGGGGTAACGAAAAAATGGCCAAGGGTCAACCGAAAACAGCCGGAAAAAATTAGTTCTTACAGTAAAATTTCAAAAAATTTCCGGCTGCGCCGGAATTTTTAGCTAAAATGTTTAAGTTTTCGGGAAAATCGGGCAAAATTTTGAAATTTTTTCCAAAAATTGAAGATTTTTTGCAAATTTTAACAAAATTAGCGTTAATTTTTCGAAAAATTTTGCGAATTTTTACTTGAGGTACAAGCCCCCCTGAAAATTTTTGTTCAAGGTACAAGCCCCCTGAAAATTTTTGTTCAAGGTACAAGCCCCCTGAAAATTTTTTGGGGACAAGCCCCCCCCCAAGACCCGACCCTATGTTAATGTATGCTCACTTATAAGGCTTTCAGAGACGAAATTTAGAACTTTAATCAATTCTGATTAAGATTTTGTTGAAGAACCCGGAACAGCGCTCTTCAACCGCCTTAGCGGGATAAAACGCGATCAATTATGCGTTATTAGCTTGCTATAGGCAAAAGTTTCACCGAATACAAGATTTTGGACGATTTCTTGCATGGGAATGCAAGAAATCGCTGATTCAACATATATTCATTTGTGGTCATATTCGGTCTGCGCATAATTGGGTTTGAGGCGTAAGATTTGCGACAGGAAAGCACCTGTTTCCTGTATAACAGGTTTGCAAAGGTAGAAACGCGTATTTACAAAATCATTCCTTTTTGAGTCATTAGAAGATGGTTTCCTCGTAATTCTCAATTCTTACGTAATTATACAGCAGTAATATTCTAACTAACTATTATTTATGTGATATTAGGTTTGTTTGATGCTTACGTAACGATATTCACCGTGTATGCCATTAAATCCCACAGCTGTATGTTTGCATTGATTAGAAAGTATGATTTTATGTTTATAGCCCGACTTGGCTAGGATTTTTGATAGAAAACGTTTACCCTATTGGAGTTACTCGTCAATATAAAAAGTCTGAGCTGTAGAGACAATATGCTTTGTAAAAATACAAACTACAGCCAAATTAGTTGCCCCGTTAATGAGAACGAGTGAGGGCAAGAATGACAATTTTAACATAATTCCTGCAATTTTGAGTAAAACTGATTTTTGCCTTTGTGCTAAAGGCTGACAAAAATGTATGAGTTATTTTGCAATGCACTGTAAGAGTTACTAGCTTGAGGTGAATTTACTGGCACAGATCTAGCTAATTGACACATACAATTAATACGAAACAGTGGACAGACTTAACTAATTCATATCACAGATTTTGGGACAGAATTCGGCTCTAAATCGGTGAAACAGACCAGCACGAAGTCCTTTATCTGCGATTCGTCCACTCCCTTCTTGCGGGCATACTTACGTGGACGAATCGAGGACCACCTGGTAATATCAGCTTATCCTGGGGGTCCCCGTGACCCTGGACCGGATTAACTACCTAATTTGCATATTACCCTAATATTGGAATAGATACTCGTTCACACTGTTTATCACACTCATATCCCTCAGATCAACAAGTATTCAACAACAAACAAACATTTGTACACATTCACACCATTTTCCTGCCTAATACAGGAGTCCTAAGGTAAACTTCACGAAGACTGGTCTCATGCACCTGATGAGAACCAGTGAACTACCGCATATTAAGATAATCCGATTTAAGGTGGTGATTCCCTTTGGTCACATAAAGTTTGCACCATTATTACTCATTCATTACTTAGAGTTAAGACGCCATTTTTATATCAAAATGTAGCCTGACATTTGCTCTTTTTAATGTATGCCATGAAACTAGTGTTGCTTTTCTAAAATATTTTAACACATTTTAGAAGAAGTATAATTTTCCAGAATTTTTGCAGGCTCAAATAAATTTTTTCGAGAAACATCGGTGAAATCATTCGATACCGCCATCAAATAGCTGGGGACGATTTTTTGTTTATTGTGAAATCGCTCTTCGTTATGGAGAAATAAGCTGAAATGTGTGCATAACCTGTATTTTGCCTATTTTTTCCAAATTTGTCAAGCGATTACTTTAGCTAGAAAGCAGCAATCGGGGCAACTAAAAAATCGTCCCTGGGTATATTTGTGCAGAACACATTTGTTCAGTAGCAGCCCTCCAGCTTGCATGGTGAATGCTCCACAATCTTTGGAAAAAAATTGGACGTGTTTTTGCAAAAACCACATTTTTTATGATAGCAGCCTACAGGATAGCAGTTGGAAGACGATCATGCGTCGGATAATTTGTCCCTGTGAGACCTTTAGATCGACGCCCTTAGTTTGATTTTACGGCTTGCGTAGCTTAAGAAATATTGGATTGTTTGATTTCTGCAAAAATGACAAGTTTTCGACGCCAAAACAAGAAAATCGGCTGTATCTCACGGCAGAGAAAAGCTAGAAACTTGCTTTAAAAAGCAAAAATGTGAAGCTCAATGAGATCTTTCGAATGAATATAGTCATAACTGTATACTAGCTACCAAACGTTCAGAAATCGGGAAAAACCATTCTGACCGGAAATCTCGAATTTTTGAGTCAGGATTGCGCGGAGGATGTTAGTACGCTAAAAGAACTTATTTCGGAACGTTTCATCAAATTTCATCTTGATTTACGCCGCCAAACAACAATATGTGCCCAAAAGGAATCACCACCTTAATTAGGATTTTGATTTAAAACGTTATCTTTTATTAATATAGAGTTTACTACAATTTACCGTTCGACAATTATTGGTAGAGCATACTACAACTTGTTGAGTCTTGGAATCCCTGGATTATCCCAATATTGCTAATTACATTATTAATAATCATTCACTCAACTAACCTGCATACAAATTTGACAATTCTCACAACCCCTATCGTACAAGGGGAGCTTCCGTGAGTTGCCACCACAATTATACAAAAACACTCATTCCACATACATGCAAATCAGAACGTTCTACAACCATTCAGCCAAACATCCTTGAAACTCGGTTAATTTCGGAACCTCACGCTCCATGAGGAGTTTACCCGAATAACCATCTTAGGTACGTTTTAGGGACACATTCACGTCTAAGTTTTGTAACACATTCACACTTCAGTCTTGCAAAACATTCATACTTCCATCATACAAAACATTCACACTTCAATTATACAAAATACTCATATTAATAATTATCTAGCTACTTAGACTAACTAATAAACTAAACTTAGGCTCATATGTGTAATAAGTTTGCAAACTTTGAACTTTGTTGTGCGCGAATTTTACGGCTTTTGCAATTCGTTAGAATTGCTTATAAAAGAAATTTTATGAAAAACTTAAACTTCACAAGTTTGGGAGAAGGTATAACTTAAGTTTTGATGAAAGCCAGTGAGTAATAATTGCTAAGCAATTATTACAATCAACAAAGAACGGTTGATTAAACTAAATGCACAATTAATTAAAATTACGAAAAATGAGGAAGCCGGCCATTCCTCTTAAACGACTGCTTAATAATTAATTAGATTAAAAGTAAAACAACTCATGTTTTAAGAATTGGCTTTTAAAACTCCCTATAATTTTTAATACCTAATGATTTTAATGCCGACCTAACGCTGAAATAAAACATAATACTAGCTGTAGAATTTTTAAGATGTTACGGCGCTTTTACAAAAGCATGGCCGGCAACTCCTAGTTGCCGGCTGTGGGGAAGTAATTCTTCTGACTAGCTTATTAATTTCAGAGCCGTAATTAAGGGGCTCTCTAACTCAGAATTAGGGTTTTGGGGTCCCTCTCATAACCCATGAAAACTACAAAAATAATCCCAAAAGTGACAAATAAGGAGAATAACTTGGCCATAAAGGCCTACTAATTTTAGGCCAAAAGGCCGTGGCTTGGTAAATGAAAGGGAAACGAATGAAAAAAGGAAAAAAAGCGAAAGGTGGACACATCTCAAGACCTCCATCGCACAGGAGGGGTTTACATGAGCTGTCCTGTAATTTTTGAATTAATTAAATAATAAAATAAAAAATAAAATAAAACTGGCCCGGAGGCCCAACATGCTATGGAACTAAAGAGTGGCCTTGGGCCCAAAATGCTGTTATAGAATCGGGGCTGACTGGTCCAAAAACTCCATTAAAGTTGGCCATGAAGGCCCCAAAATACCATATAAAAAATAAGGCCCGAAGGCCGAAAATTGCATAAATAAAATATGGCCCAAAAAGACCGAAAAATGCCTAATATTTTTTCCTAAATTGCAGGTTCTGAGCCGGGCATAATAGACCCATGTGGCTCCTCAAGTTGTAATGTCCGTGTTTTGTTCTCAACCCTTTTCTGGCCAGTGTGGGCCAGAAAAGTCCTATTTGCGTCCTAGAAGGGGAGGTGTGTACTGCTATATTCCCGTACCACACCTGTGGTCCGAGAAGCAATACACACCGGGGTGGGGACTCAAACAGCGACCGCTCTCGGTCGAAACTAAACGGACACTGAAGAACTTAAAATTTTGGGGACCGAGCTGACAGTTTTGCTGACAGCTCGGTGACAGGTCATTAGCGAACTGGGGGCGGAATTCTCCTTTTATTTTAGCCTAAAGCTTCTAGAAAGTTCTAGAACTTTCTAGAAGCTTGCTATCTTTTGCACAGGGTCTGCAGCGGCTGGTTGAGCCAGCTGGGCCATTAAGGACCAAAATTAATGAGATTTGGAAATTATTGCCCCCCCCCAGCCCCAACTGACCCTTTTTTGATGGATTTTGGGTGCTGAAATTCTGCAAAACTTTGCGAAACTTTGGTTAACATGTAAACGTAACCAAAGGGGAAATACTGCAAATTTTGACTTTTGTTTTTTACGCAATCTACGCAAATTTCAAAAACTTAGAATGGGAATCTTAATACTCTACGTACTCGACTAGACCAGCTTAGTCAACTTTTGCAATAATTTTAATTGGGGGAATTTAATTAAGCCCCCTCCGAACTTTACCTGTGTTAAAATTTGTGTCTTATTTTCTTCTATTGAGGCGAACTTTTGTTGTCCCCCTTTTGCTGGACTAGGCACAACAAAAGTTCACCTGAGGACAAGCCTCTCGTACGTAGGAAAGAAGAAAGGAACAGCAGTGCACCCGACTGCTATGTAGTCTGGGAGGTAGACAACCTACCAGACAAGAAAGGAGGAAAGAGAGGAAGGAAGAAAGTTAGTATAAAGGTTTTTTAGAAGTCCGCTTTTTGGACTTTCCTTTTAAGCAAAGTAAGATTAGGAAATAAAAGCTAATCTTACTAAAACATTTTCATCCATAACTCACTCAATTTTTGGAGTTAAAAGGTGGGGATTGCATTTTTAGAAACGGGAGAAAATTCTCTTTCTTATGAGCCTAAGTTGTGTCATCGACCAAGAATTCGTTTCTTACGTAATAATTAGCTAATTAACATAAAATAAGCCTAACTAACACTAATTAACATTACTAAGAACAGTTTAGAAACTAGGAACACTATAAAACACGAATTATTACAAATTAACACACTTAGGTTCTTATTACTTTCAATTCCTTACGTTTGGCATAATTCTACACTTATGTGGCTAAACCATCTTCTAATTTTTATTATTAAACAACAGAAAATGCTTTTAGACGCTGCTAATAAAGATTAGTGCATTCTTTTCAACTGGAGATGTTGAATTCTTTCCATGATAGTTATACATTTCGATTTTACGCCAACACTGGAATTCCTGGATTTTTATGATTCTTTTGTTCTTAATAACTTCTGGCAATGGAAGAGGAGAGTGACCGCACCCGGGTCACTGAGGGAAAGGACACCTGTCCTTTCGGAAAAGAGGAATCTTGGAGTTGACCTCATTATCACTATTATAATTGCTCCTCGTGTGATAATTCATTATTTTGGGCTATCTAATCCTGACTAAGCTTGTAGGTGCCCTTCTTAAGCGTTAGAGGTGAAATAGATTTAAGCTTTTCCTCTCGTAATGTTTATAAAAGGCTTATCTGGGGCTGGCAACTCTGATTTTGACAATCATACAAGTACAATTAATTATGGCTTGGACACAACATCAAAATTAAAACTTAACATAAACAAGATCTTTAGGTTCCGTTTTCAGTAGAGACTTCTTTTGGGACAATGACCAATTAGAAACTAACTTTTTAACCACATTTGAGCACAAGATCTAAGTCATTCCATTACACATAATATACATAAGAGTATGACAGGCGTCATAAGCTATGTATTATCACACCGCTAAGTTCCCCCGCTATTCTTTATTTTTGCACGCAACAGACACACTTTGATTGAACCAAGTGACTACTTGTGTTTTCTTCCTTCAACGTGCAAGCAGCGCGCAAATTATCTTTGATAAGAGGGTCTGATTTATATGGGGGAGTCAGCCGATAGGGTGCAGAGGATGTAGCGATCTGATAATACATTCGGTATGGCGCTTGTCGTACTCTTATGTATAAAGGAACCGATAAGGCAAGAGTGTGACAACTTGCAGGCTCCATATTGTCAGTTCGTAGTGGACACGAACTGGAGGGCCCCATCAAAAGGTGTAAATCGTAGTAGTTCAAACAATTTCGTCAGTTATGCGCAGATGCTTGAAACTACAAAGACACAATTAACACTGAACAGTTGCTGCACTATCGAGCTTCAACTCGTACGGCGAATGGTCATACAGAAATGTGTGCTAGAAACTTATTTCAGTGGTGTGTCACAATGTTGTAGAACGGTTGTGTCTGTGTGCCAGCAGAGTAGCATGTAATTGGCGCTGAAATCATCGTCCGTCAGCAAAACTTATGATTCCTCTTGAATCCTGCCAAACTCTCAGGCAGTTCTACACTAAGCAGTTTGACATAGTCAAAATTACTCTGCTTACTGTTCATAGACCGTCTTTTTATTCATTTTTGTAACATTAAAACACAATTTACAATTGTGAGACACAGTCTTGATAACGCTACGTACATGTGAAGTATATCAAACTATTCTATATACTCCAAAATTATACACGTAGGAACGCAAGATGAAATCACTGGAAAACATATCTTTTAAAAAATACTTGTTTTTCCAGTGATTTCATGTTGCTTGGTTCAGGTTCACTACAACATGCTAGTTTTGTGTGTCCTCAGATTTCATACATCTTGAGCAGCTAGTTTAAATCTGAAGACTGAGTGGTCTGTTTTGAAGGAACTGTGGCTTTCTTCATCTTTACTAATAAGTCTTTGGCATGCTCACCAAATTGCCAAAACTAGTGCTATACCAATTCAAGAGAAACATAAGAACCGGCTGCTAAAAGTTTGAACAGGCTGCGTATATTATGTCATAGCAAATTTATACGGTTTGCCGACTGAACTCCGACAGTGGCCCTCTCGACTAATCGCAAAACCTTCAAGACTAATTTGCATATTGCAACATAAACGTCAGACTTGCAATTTTGAAGTGCAACCGAAGGGGGCTTTGTCTTAAAGATTCATAGAAAAGGTTCAAAATTAATTCCACATCCGTTCATTTAGAGACAAAAACGATTACAAATATCTCGCCTAAAGGCGAGATAAAAACATGGAAAAGGACTATAATTTGGTTGAGTTAGAATTTTTATTACAATGCTTTTAAAAACTTCGAATAGTTAAGATTAAAATTTTTAAGCCTTCCAAAGATCACGCAAATAAAAGAAACTATCGGCCGCTTGCACCAAATTTGAATAACTTAGTTCAAGCTGTTTCTAAGTTAACTCGGAGTTAACTATTCTCCACCTGGGCTCAAGCTGAGGAATAATTTTTATTCTACTAATAATAATTATTATTATTATAGTTTTTCGGTGGAGTCTAAAAGCAGGACCAGCAGCCAAAGCCCAATCCCAAACCAAGACGCAGTGCCAAGTGATAAACAAGAAAAGATGACAGAATTTTCTCATTGCTGTAGATATATATGAGTCACTGTCTGAAATTTTCGACCCAACGCAGTTAAGGCTTGGCCAAGATTTTTTCGACCCTCACGGATTTCGCTCTACTTTTGGTGGTTGATACCCCTAGACGTCCAAACACCAACGCGACAATCGCCGAGTTTCTAGGTGCCCTGGTTAGTGAGCAGGACTACCTTAAACTTTGGTCGGATTCGTCATTTTTGGAAAATTCAATCATAAAGAATGAAAAATTCAAAAATTGTCCTACACACACTACTCAAAGTTGCCATTTGCCACATGAACCGACAACTACCACGACATTTTGTGTGCAAAAGGGCATTCGCATCCATTCCCGAGAAAATTCATACTTTATCCTACTTTCTTGGGACCAGCTCCAGGCCGATTTCCGTAAATTTCTGTCGCTGCTGTAAAGTCCTGGTTCGAGCGCAAAAAAATGAAAGCAGATTTTTAAGGCACTATATAGTGACTAACTATGTGCCAAAAAGCAGCAGTCTGAGTAAGGGGGAAAGTGGTCAAAAATCAGTGTTAATGACGAAGGTCTACGTTGCCGTGGCTGGGAGGTGCGCATGTTTGAAGGGCCAAACTATTGTCTATATACCTAGTCTGGATTTGCTATTTAATCATGTTGTTGTTATCAGAGCAGGAATATAGTATGTACAACGTCAATTCTTTATCTATGTCCTATCGTCACGTATTTCTCATGATATTGCAGTTTAACGCGCTTACGGGATAGGCAAGCGTAAACATGAGCGCTTTAGCCGTAAATTTCTACCTAAGCGCAATAAAGCGATGGCTCTTTCTTGAAGAAATAAGTCCTTTCGCAACACATGCGAAGTATCAGATGCCCATGTAAGGTGGAATCGAACTAAAGAACACAATGAATTAAAAAGGCCACATTATTGGTATTGGGTAATCTATTATAACTATTACCTTATTTGCGAAAATGGTGTTACAATCAAGTTCTCTTTTGTTTGAAAGGTTAGTCGGTAACGAAATATGAGGTTGCGTGTGATATTTTGTCCAATCTATGCACTAAGATTGAAGAACAGCTTTAATTTAAGCTTTACGTTTACTTTAACATCTAAAAATGGATCGGTTAGGTGTGGTATGCGGGAATTGTACTGAATATCTTCTAGTTCCTTAGCATATGCTCCAAGGGCGTTAATCTTTTATGGTATATTTTTTGTAGACTTTTCTGGTATGCTTGCCAACTTTTAAATGTCTCTGCAGTGCCCGAAATGATTCGTATATATTGCTTCACATAAGTCTGTTTAGGTAGGACAGTCAAACTTTCCAATACGAAAGAATAATTGTCCAGTGAATGTGTCTGGCGTTTTTTGGTCATTACTTCTTTCAGTGTTTTTCACGCAAAATTACCATTGATGCAGTCCTAGTCAGCCCTTCAAACGTGCCTTCTTGGGAAGTCCGAAAATTGTAAATTGTTTTTTGTGAATTCAAAAATGTGAGGGGTCAGGGTTTGCTTTTGGAGCAAAAGTGGAGGTGGGAACCCTCACTAGTGGGGGATGGTCAAAAGCGGGAGGGACGTGTAGTGGTCTACAATCACCAAAACTGCAGTAACATGAGTTGCTTTCTACATATGGTTTTATATTTCTACATATAAAATTTTGAAATTTTTGGCCAAAAATCCTTAAAAACGGGAAACTCCCAAAAAGAGGGACGGGGCCCAGCGGGTGACCCTCTGTCCCTCCCCCACTAAAGTAAACCCAGTGGATTGGGCTCTCCATTATATCTGTACGCGAAGAGCAGTTTGCATGGTACGGGGCCATGGCCAAAAACGGTGGCTCATTACTCATGCGTGCAAGGTGGTAAGAAATTCTTCGGTTTGAAAAAATCTGTCAACTTAGACCTTCTAAAATTGCCAAAATCGCTATTTTTGGATAATGGTAACCCAAAATCGAACAAACGCTGTGTAGAAGTTCTCAAAGCCTTAGACTCAAACCTTCACTACTCGAGTTGACGTTTGGTGTGGGTATATTTTAGACCGCGCTGGGATCTGTGACTGCATCTGGATTCCAAAGATCAGCTTATATGGCTTTGATCGTGCACAAAGAATATAAAACGAACAAGACCGCACGGATTTCAGAAATTTTCAATTTCTAAAAATTTGAGTTTTTTTAGATTTTGGGTTACCATTGTCCAAAAATAGCGTTTTGGCAATTTTTGAAGGATCAAGTTGACATAAATTTTTCAGGCGATAGAATTTCTTACCTCCTTGCACAAATGAGTAATGAGCCACCGTTTTGGCCATGGCCCAGTACCATGCAAACTGTTCTTCGCGTCCATGACTTTCGTGAACTGTTCTTCGCGTTCAGATGCGTGGAGATACTTCATGGCCCAATCCGCTGGGTTTACTTTAATGGGGGGGGGGGGACGGAGGGTCACCCCCTGGGCCCCGTCCCTCTTTTTGGGAGTTTCCCGTTTTTAAGGATTTTTGGCCAAAAATTTCCAAATTTTATATGTAGAAATATAAAACCATATGTAAAAAACAACTCATGTTACTGCAGTTTTGGTGATTGTAGACCACTACACGTCCCTCCCGCTTTTGACCATCCCCCACTAGTGAGGGTTCCCACCTCCACTTTTGCTCCAAAAGCAAACCCTGACCCCTCACATTTTTGAATTCACAAAAAACAATTTACAATTTTCGGACTTCCCAAGAAGGCACGTTTGAAGGGCTGACTAGGACTGCATCAATGGTAATTTTGCGTGAAAAACACTGAAAGAAGTAATGACCAAAAAACGCCAGACACATTCACTGGACAATTATTCTTTCGTATTGGAAAGTTTGACTGTCCTACCTAAACAGACTTATGTGAAGCAATATATACGAATCATTTCGGGCACTGCAGAGACATTTAAAAGTTGGCAAGCATACCAGAAAAGTCTACAAAAAATATACCATAAAAGATTAACGCCCTTGGAGCATATGCTAAGGAACTAGAAGATATTCAGTACAATTCCCGCATACCACACCTAACCGATCCATTTTTAGATGTTAAAGTAAACGTAAAGCTTAAATTAAAGCTGTTCTTCAATCTTAGTGCATAGATTGGACAAAATATCACACGCAACCTCATATTTCGTTACCGACTAACCTTTCAAACAAAAGAGAACTTGATTGTAACACCATTTTCGCAAATAAGGTAATAGTTATAATAGATTACCCAATACCAATAATGTGGCCTTTTTAATTCATTGTGTTCTTTAGTTCGATTCCACCTTACATGGGCATCTGATACTTCGCATGCGTTGCGAAAGGACTTATTTCTTCAAGAAAGAGCCATCGCTTTATTGCGCTTAGGTAGAAATTTACGGCTAAAGCGCTCATGTTTACGCTTGCCTATCCCGTAAGCGCGTTAAACTGCAATATCATGAGAAATACGTGACGATAGGACATAGATAAAGAATTGACGTTGTACATACTATATTCCTACTCTGATAACAACAACATGATTAAATAGCAAATCCAGACTAGGTATATAGACAATAGTTTGGCCCTTCAAATATGCGCACCTCCCAGCCACGGCAACGTAGACCTTCGTCATTAACACTGATTTTTGACCACTTTCCCCCTTACTCAGACTGCTGCTTTTTGGCACATAGTTAGTCACTATATAGTGCCTTAAAAATCTGCTTTCATTTTTTTGCGCTCGAACCAGGACTTTACAGCAGCGACAGAAATTTACGGAAATCGGCCTGGAGCTGGTCCCAAGAAAGTAGGATAAAGCATGAATTTTCTCGGGAATGGATGCGAATATTACAGTACCCTTTTGCACACAGAATGTCTTGGTAGTTGTCGGTTCATGTAGCAAATGGCAACTTTGAGTAGTGTGTGTAGGACAATTTTTGAATTTTTGAATCTTTATGATTGAATTTTCCAAAAATGACGAATCCGACCAAAGTTTAAGGTAGTCCTGCTCACTAACCAGGGCACCTAGAAACTCGGCGATTGTCGCGTTGGTGTTTGGACGTCTAGTGGTATCAACTACCAAAAGTAGAGCGAAATTCGTGAGGGTCGAAAAAATCTTGGCCAAGCCGGGTCGAAAATTCCAGACAGTGACTCATATATATCTACATGTGTCTGTAGCTGTGTCGGATGCAATCCCCTCGTAGAGACCTGGTGTAAGAAGATAATTCAAACATCAAGAGCTTTTTTGGAAGTGATTCAAATTCATTGTGGCTCATTTTATGAGCCGAAAGATACTGCTCTCCGCATACTTCACAGCAATGAATGCAGGGAAAACTTCAAAGCAGAAGTATCCACTGACCAGCGTGATTTTTGCATCAAACATCTAAGTTATTGAGGTTACCTGGTATATGTGAGATTCACTATATCAGCAACACAATTACCATGGGAGGTTGTGGAAACTTAGCCCCATAGTCCACTCCAATAAGAGTTGGAATGATGTCCGTAGCTTGAGTGAAAGAGCAGATGATTTACCCACTTTAAGGGGGGGCCTACTAAAATTGACTTGCCCCGACTTTGTCCGATTGGCCTACTTTTTGGCGAAGATGTAGAGCATGGGTGTGGTCAAAAAATATCGGGTACTGAGATCTTAACTGCTTTCCAGCCATGTGCAGCCGTCGCGTTTATGTGCCCGACCCCCCTTTTTTCACAACTACCAACATAGTTAATTAAAATTTCTACTGCTGCTAGACCCAAGCTTCAAAGCTTCCATTTGCCAATATAATTTGCCACATGCCCCTCCCCTACCTGCAGCAAAATACTGTCTGCATCTAAGGGAATTACTCTTCAAAATTACTCTTCAACATTCTTACCCAGAGGATGTGCCACAGCCCAGAGTGCTGAAGTGCACACATACCTCAAATGAAAATTCAAGCTATGTGAGAGCATTAAATGAAAATTTTTTAAACAAAAAATTCTAAAATCTGGTAAATTAAAAACCGACCGGGTCGAAGCTGCTAACCCGGTGACCCGATCCGGAAAGTGGAGAGAACTGACCCGGTTCCATCGCTGTGTCTGTAGCACATCGTAATGCACGCTTTCATCTCTGTTACCAAGAGTCCATAATTAATTCCTTATATTACAGAAGAAGAGTAAGCCACTAGAGGGCTCCTCTGCGTGGCACTGCTCAACGTTGCTCCGACCACAATACGCGAATGTTCCCCCGCTTGGTGGGGGGGGGGTAGCCGAAAGTTGTCCCCGTTTGGTAGGGAGGGGTAGCCGAAAGTGGTCCCCGCTTGGGGAGGGGGGGTCGCTCAAGCAAGCTAAGTTTGGCTCATTCTGAGTGGCTGCTGGCGACCTCCCCCCCACAACGGGGACCACTTTTAGCGAGCCCCTCCTGCAAGCGGTGACCCTTTTGAAAATAAGCTGTAACAAGCGTAATCCTTTGCTAGACCCCCCTCCCCAACGGAGGGGTTTTTTGCAATCTGATTGGCTGTTGGCTACCCCCACCAAACGGGGACCTCCTTTTGGCTTTTTTGGCAGGCTCTGTGTTATCAGCTCTAGAGCCATGCTCTGCGTGCTAACGGCCCACCGTATGCTCACTCTTTTCTATAGGAAGCCACCCCCCCCCCGAAAATGTGACCTATCATTCGACTCCCCCACAAAACAGCCGAATGATGGGTCACATTTGCGGGGGTCCACTAGGTACGCAATTGCAGGGGGGGGGGGGTGGGCTGACAGCGCGCAGAGCATGGCTGATAACATAGATCCTGCCAGCGGTCAGACCCTTATTTATTATGTACTCATGATACTAGTAATATAAACAAGTTCCAATTAGTTTCTTACTACTTCTTTATTATGTATGTTAACTCGCTAATACTGAACAAGCAAAAGCCAGTTATTGAAATCTCACACGCCTCCAAGTCAAAATACAGAGATCGACAAATCGACAATAAAATCCGATTTCCTGCGCTTTCCCCGCCTACCCTAACTTTGATTTTTTTGACCAATAGCTTTAAAATTTTACAAAATTTGAAATTTATGGTAAGGAGGAATGGTGGGACTAAGGTGATTAAAAAATTTTGTCCCCGATTTTGCTCTAAACTTGCTGGGTGGGTATTCTGGGGCGCTGAGCACACATCTGAAATCTGTTTTTCGATTCAGCTTTTCGTTAGCTCAGGATAAGCCTACATTTTAAGCTCTAGCTTCAACTAAGCCAACGAAAAGCTGAATCGAAAAACAGATTTCAGACTCGTGCTCAGCACCCCACAAAATCCCCATATGCAAGTTCTCAGCAAACAAACACGGGAACAAATACTGTTTGATCCATAATAACTTATACCATTTATTTTTAAAATCTTAAAATTTTTGTATTAATCTGCCTCCTGTATGTATCCAGTCATACGGAATTTAAAGTTATATATTGGTCAAAAACAAGCTAGGGCTGGCGGAGAAAAGCACAAGAGAACCTAAAATCCTATTTCGTATAATTTAAAAAGAACGAATATTAATGTTGCAGATAATGGATGACAATAAACTATCACAAAATAATGAAATGACATTATTACAAACACTAATAAATACTAGTTAAGAATACATAAAGACAAAACAATACATGGTTATATACATAAATGAAGTTTTCAAAATTCATATCAGCTGATGGTTTCTAGAGTAGTTACAAACAGTGAAATAGCTAGGCATAATTTCACGAAATGTTTGCTAAACTGTTTTAGCTACGTAAAGCTCTTTTTCACTGAAAATCTAGAAACCACAATTAAGTTTACAAAAAATCAAGATAATGCTAAAGGCACTATCCACAATAGTAAACGAAGTTACAAAGCTTTGTCTCTGCACTGGAAGAAAGCTACATGGTTTACCAATCTATAGAAATGGATTCCAACTCTTGCCGTCATTATTCTAAACAAATTCCAAACAATTGCAAATCATTCAAAACCAAATGAATATTAATCATTAGTAAGGTATATATGAAATTATTAGTATCATTATAATTAGTCAGGTATATATAAAAAGAAACACAATTTTCCAGGATGGCCTGATATGGCCAGACTTTATGTCAACCAGCCAACTGACAACCGGTCATTTGCCGCTGGCCACCCATTGGCTGCTAACCGGGGCCGGCAATCAGCCAGCGGCCAACTGGACAGCGCTGCCCGACAGCTGGTTGGTCATAAGGCACCTGTTTGATATTTTCAATTCACCACTAATTTCTTGCGTCTCCTGTGTTACTAAAAGGGCTTCTCTGTAATTCAGAATAGAGTGAATTTTTCAAATCTGGTTAGTCATATTTTATTACAGCTTGCTTGTAGATAATTTCTTACGCTGGTAACATCTTGGCCGGAAGCAAAAGGATTCCCAGTAATAGGAGGAACTGGCGCTGGGTGCCTCATAAATGGCTGCTGAGAGGGTTGCATAATGGAGGAAGCACCACTTCGAGGATCATATCCCACTCCCATGCTGCCGCCTTGCATTACTCCTGCTCTAGGCTGTAGATGTCCCGTTGATGACCAAGACGTCACGTCTAACAATCAGAATAATATTACAAGGCTACTTCAAGATGAGGTTAAAAATTGGAGTCTGCGAGTGCGAACTATGAATTTCGAAAGTTACAATCAGCGTTCAGTTTCAAGTCAGATTCATCTTATACAATGTGTATTGTACATTGGTAAATACTTAAATGAAACCAACAAACCAAAAGTATATAATCTTACTACCAAATCCTGGTGACGCAAATCCTGCGCCACATGGTACTGTAGCCCCAACAAAGGGATTGGCGATTTGCGGGGAGTGAACGTTCCCAGTGTACGGAGTCTGAGGAGCTGCTGCTCCAAATGCGGCCTGCGTATTGTGACCGAAGTTGGAAGGAGCTTGTGAAATGCCACCGCTCCAGGCAACACCGGAATTTACCACATTGCTGCCGGATGCAAAAGGATTGGCATCTAAAACAGAATTAGCCAATACATCCTCTTAGCCTATCCAAAACCAGGGGCCGGTTCCATAAAACTTTGACTCGCACGCTGGTACTAGCATGCGAGAACTCGCAATGCTAGTGCTAGTCGTCGAGTCAAGTGTACCATAAAACTTTTCGCTTGACTCGACGAAATTAGCTAAGCGAGTGCGGCGACTCGACAAACTAGTAGTGCTAGTGCGAGTTCGCCAGAAAATAACCATAATCATGTAAAAACGCAGAAAATTCAAATCTCTATGAAACTTTATAAAAATTGCAGACATTCGAAAAAGATTCAAAAACGTGCGACTCTTGATTTTGAGTCTATTTTGATAAAAAATGAAAAAGTTATCAAACTTTAATTATCACTTCTCTAGTCAAAATAGACTAGAGAACTAGACGGATGCTAGTAGTGTACTAGCAAGGCAAGACGAAAGTTTTATGGAACCCGATTAGTCTACTAGTGTTCAAGCTTGTGAGAAGCTAGACTCGCAAGTCGAGTGCTAGTAGCTACTCGACTGCAAGGTTTTTATGGTACACTTGCGGCACTAGACTAGACAACTAGCATGAGTCTCGTTGTCGAGTCTAGTAGTACTCGCAAACTTTTACGGAACAGGCCCCAGCTGACAGAAATTTGCCATAATGTTTCTTGATATGAACAAGTGTATCTTCATCTCCTATCGAGACTTACGATTAGGATCGCATAATTGAATTCATTCAAATTTTAAAGCAGTGAGTCTGATTTCTGAACTGATTTCTTCAAAAACGGCAACCTTGGTTACACTAACTTAACCGTTAGAAACAGCTCAGTGATTCTGATAAATGATCGTTTTCATTTTTGTGCCCTCATTCCAGTCAAAAATATAAGCTATTTTGTGACTCGACTGTCTACTGAAAGAAAAATGTGAAAATCTATATTTTTGCTTTTGTAAACATTTTTCTATGCTTTTCCTGCAGTTAGATATACGTATTTTGGCGTTATAAACCTGTAATCTTTGCTAAAATTTCTTCATAACGAAGAGCGATTTTAGAATCACTGAAAAAGGTTCCCAGCTATTGGTAGAGTTATCGAATGGCGTAACTAATATCTCTGGAAATTTTCTTCCAGTATGCAAAAATCAGAAAAAGGTGCACTATTCTAATATTCAGTGAAAATTCTAAAAAAACCAAAGGTTTCCAGGTATCCATTAGAAAACAAAAATCTAAGGATATATTTTGATATAAAGATGGCTTCTTTACTCTGAGTATATAAACAATTAGTAATAATGCTTCAAAACTGTTGACTCCAAAAGGAATCATCAGCTCAATAGTTAAAGCCAACAAACAAAAAAGTTAAATTACGTATTACTTGTTGGAAAACAATAACAAATAATTGGTTCCGGTAGACTCCCAGAAAACCACATTGAAAAGCTAGAGGACTAGAGGAATTTTCAAAATTTGAATACTGAAAATTTGATTTTAAAAGCTAGAGAAATTTTCAAAAACTGCTGGCTGAAAACTTAAATTTTTGAAAACTGAAAACATTTTTCAAATAGCGGAGACAAATTACACTGTAACCTGTCCGATTCCAAATGCTATGGTTCCGGTTTCAAATATCCTTCCGGTTCCAGTTCCGGTTCTACCGATTCCAGTGGAACCGATCCGGGCATATAGTGTACGTACACTAACAAAAGAATGCGAAATTTCTCTAATCTTTCGTAATGGCACATATATCACACAAAATAAAAATAATATATAGTAACTAATAACAGCAAAAAGTAAAACTGTTGCAAATCGCCTTCAAATCTGTCACTTTCTTCAAAAAATTAAAGGTCTCAGTCAACAATACGTACATGGCACAGACTGAGGGACAGGAACACCGCGTGGAATGGACATCATTGAAGCAGAACTCCCGACAGGAGCGCCAGAAACTGCTGCCGGAGCATTAGGATGGTGCTGAGACTGCACGGCCGAAGGAAACGAAGAATACAGACTAGGACCACTCGTTGAATGAGCTGCCTGGGAGGAGCCATGCTCTCCAGTGCCAAATGATCCAAATGCAGAATGACTTTTAGGTACTTCTGTGAAAGTAATCACAATAACCGATGGAGACTACATAGAACTTCAGAAAGGGAAACTACCGACAATGGCTCTGCCTTTTTACTGCACAGAGAACAATGCATGACTATTGCTTATAAATTATGTAGGGGCAGGGCTCTCTGTTCAACTAAAGCGTGGCAAATTCAATGCAGTTATTCAATTTGTGCGCCGTACTAGCCGGCGGTAAATCCTCGGCAAGGGAAGCTAGCACGCAAATGTGCACGTACAACGGTTAACTTAAGGTGGTGGTATCCTTTTGTGCAGTGCTTTTGTGGTGATTTTTTTGAAACGCTATAACTTTCGCAATTTTGGGAGTTGCAAAGAGTTTTATACATTGTTTTAAAGCTTATTATCTGTACATTCACATGAGCTTACAGAACTGGCAAAATTAGCATAAAAATAGCAGAAATTTTCTGACAAGCTGACATCTAACAGAATGAATATAGACCAAAAGTTTTTGAACATCGATTTCTCAAAACTGAAGAATCGGCCAAAAGTTCTTTCTGTGCCACGATCTGAAGGACATATGGGCCGAGGGACGTTTTTCTGGATTTGGCTCAGCAAATCTTAACGGTCGAGAAAATCGGCCAAATGCACAGTAACACGAAATTTCGCAACTTCGCATTGAGTTTTCTTGCTACTCAATATGTTTTAGCCCAAACCAAGAAAAACATCCCTCCGCAGAAGTGCGAATTTCGATTCTGCCGAAAATCTCCGGAATCCGTCGAGTAGTTTTTGAGAAATCGATGTTCGAAACAAAATAATCGCAGTTTTGCCAAAATGGTTTTTCGGCCAAATCTCTAACTGAAAGCAATAAAGTCCGGCTATTAGGCATTCATAAAATGTGCATTTGGACGATGTATCGATTGAGTATAACTAAGCCAATTTTGTCCTTATCATGTGGCAGTAATTTAGAAAAAACTGATTTCCTCGAAAATGGCCAATTTTTGACCCTAAAAACAGTTTTTTACTTATACTGGCTTAACCACTTGAGATAGCTCAAATGTTGTAAGAGCAAAAATGTTCATTTTCGAGTCCTCTTTCCAGCCATACCAACCAATCTCGTGTCTTGCCTACCTACTGGGAGCTTAACGCCAAAAACCAAAACTTTCTTATCTTTTGGCCTAAGAATACGGGACTGGTCCCAAAATGTTAAAGAGCACGGAAATAGGTTATTTCGTAAGTTTTAGCCCTTTGCGTAAAGGATTAAAGCCGTAGGAGTCAAAAATACCCGAAAGGAAACCAGCACCTTAAGCTGTGCATTCGTACGTGCAAAGTTTATAGCTTGGCAAACAGAATCCAAAAATTCCGTTTAAATGAGCCCAGCGTAATTTGTGAGAACATAAAGAAGATGTGGCTGGTGCCATGTGTTGCACTTGTAACCAGTCTATTAATCAACTGACCCTATGCACTCTAGGGGCCTTTTCGCGAATGGGTTAAACGAGTTAAATTTAACTCGATCCTTTTCGCGAATGGGTTAAACGAGTTAAAATTAACTCGACGAGTTAAGCAGAGTTAAAATTTTTAACTCTACTCTCATTCGCGAAAAGAGTTAAAAATTAACTCTTTTAACTCTACTCTTTTCGTGAATGACACGTGGAGTTAAAAACCTGCAGAGTTAAATTTAACTCTGCCCTTTTCATGAATGGGTTAAATTAAACTCTTTTAACTCGCTCACGATATTTTACATTGAATTTTAACCCGCGTCTCAGCACGCGAGTTAAACGAGTTAAAATTTTCTATCCTTTACATTGTTATTGGCGCATTTTGCGCGCGTAATATCGCTTTAAAAATGGCAAGATAATCCAGCCAATGAAAGTGTAACACATAATTTCATTTGGATGATTCATAATGCTTCAAAATTATTTAAGCATTTGCCAACATTCTGCAGAATTATTTACGCTAAAGTAACGAAACAGCCATGATGCCTGTTTTTCGGCTCAATTATTCATTAGCACTTTATTGTAGGCAAAATTGCAAGCTGGCAAAAAACAACAAAAACCTAGACCGAAACACTGTCTTTAGAGTACTTTTCAGCGAACTCTGAAAATATACAACTTTTCATGAAAATCGTAAAAAATCTTTGGTTGGCTCCCCTTCAATTGCAGTTTGTTGTTGTTGTTGTTCATTTCCGGGCTCCATCAGCTTAGAAAAGCTACAAGAGGGCACTTCGGCATCTACTGGCCCAGCACACGTCTTTGCATAGTCAGCTCCACACATCGGAGAATCCGGGATGGAAGTGACGTGGGGGATTGGACCCAACCGCTCGGTAGCATAATTTGAGAACTCCAGATGCTTCAGTGTTAACCCAACACAGTCGTGTTCCCGGGAGTTTGGAACCCATTTGCGCCGTTGACCAGACGGATGCCAGGGGGCACCTGTGGGGATCACCATTTGATGCGGTCCGTATCCATCGGATTTCCCACGGAGGTGGTTCCAAGCCCCCCAATTGCAGTTTTATCCATGTCGTTAACCCTTTAAAAGCTTAAACTTTAAAACTTTGCTGCAGACTGGTCAATAATTTGTTGAAACGGATCCATGCTAAATTTCAACGAAATCGGTTTAAAAACTGCAAGTTACACACAAGGATTCGCCCGAATCGCCCTACACAGTACAGGATGACGCTACATTGAAGATGTAATAAATGTCTATTAATGAAATGAGTAAATTTCTTCTTTGGTTGTTTTATTTTATTTAAAATTTTCCAAACGTAAAGAGGTTTCTTAAAATTCTCAAAATGGTGAAAAGTTGGGCATTGCGTAAACAAAAATATTATTATTATTATTTTAACTCTTCGTATGCGGAGAGTCAATTTTAACTCTACCAGTTTTAACTCTTTTAACTCTATTCGCGAATGCACAGAGTTAATTTTAACTCTGCCAATTTTAACTCTTTTAAATCTTTGATTTTTAACCCTGCAGAGTTAAAAGAGATAAAAACAGGCAGAGTTAAATTTAACCCTGCGCATTCATGAAAAGGGTTAAAAGAGTTGATTTTAACTCTACTCTACTCTACTCTACCCATTCGCGAAAAGGCCCTAGGAAAAACCAGACTTTCATAGGTATCACTTTCAGTTTCATTACCAGTAGGTGGACTAGATGAGGAATGGAATAGTTCGTCCAATTCTGCAAGAGCAGAGTACTTATCTCCGCCTCCGGCTTGACCACCAGACGCCACAGGAATTCCACTAAAAGTTTCAAAATAGCATAAACTTATTAGTATATGTATATACTGTATAAGCAGAGTTTCTGGAAACGTGCATGACGTTTTGAAGAGCAGCCCCAAAAGATCGTGGGCATTTTTGAAACCCTGCTTAATTTGAAGCTTAATTTTAAATACTGTGCTGAATAGGGGGCTCTGAAATAATATGAATATAATGTTGCCCGAAAAATTTGGCCCGAGACAGACGTCAGTGGCAGGCAAGAGGTGCTTGTGAATGCTGGTACGGTTCCGGAGCCCTTCAGATTGCTGATGCAGCAAAGACGAAGGCATAAGTTAAGTGAAGTGAACCAATACTTCAGAACTGTGCGAAACTATAAAACCACTAACTTGCCCAACATTGCCTAGAATAAAGCGGTCCAAAATTATGATAGTAAGTCCCAGAGGAACTTACACAGGAGAAGAAATGCCAGAAGCTGGGGCAAAAGGTGTGGCTGTCATCGGTTGCGCGAAGCTGGTAGGGGCCGGTGCAGGAGAACTGAAAGCAGACTGTAAGAAGTCTAAATCGCTGGCATTTCCCTGTGATACAACACCTCCTTGGGCAATATTGGGGCTTGTGTGAGATTTAGAAATGTCTGAAGCAAAAGAAAGACCACGAAGTTGTCAAGTAAAATTACATGTACGGTACGTACATGTACATTACACACCAACAGAAAAATAGACGTTCCAATAGTGACAATGTGAACTCGTTTATTAATGTTTGCTGCATTTATATATGTAAACAACATCTGTAAACCATTAAACCAGGGTTTATTTATTGCTTTATTTATCTGTGACATTTGTCTCATAACAAAAAGCGGCACAGCTTCTACAAAAAATTCCTATTCATACTACTTGTGTATTTTATTAACGTTTCAAGAAACTAGTATTTTGAGACATTGGCGCACCAAGGGGGGTTCCGACCCCACCCCCTTTTTGTCCGTCCATCCCACAGGAATTTTTGGAGAAAGCAAAACTTCAGTGCATGAAACTAAAAAAGAAAATGTGTCGCACCTGGAGCACTTTTCGATCTCAACCTTCTCCTGCTGCGCTTTTCTATCCCGATTTTTATCAATTGACGCTATACATGGCACATGAACTAAAGTCTGACCAAAAAATCTTGGAACCGAACAGTCAGCACCAGTCCTGAGTTATCCCTTGAAGGTAGCCTATATAAAGTATATATTTTTAGAATCCTCAGGAGGAGGAGATTCCGATAAACCCATCATTTTCGGTCTATATCCGGTTACCGGATACTAAATCGATAAAAACGCTTCAGATTCGGAAGAAAAATGCTAATTAATTCATACTCTAGTATATTGGTCCTTGGCTCAAGACATTTCCGAAAATCGGGTCACATCCGGTCCATGTCCGGTAACCGGATGCCCAGGTTACAAAAACTGTACAGCAAGATGGATAGGTCGTACAGTTTCGCTGATTGGATTTTCGGATTCCTCGGGTCGAAATTAGTCGGTATCCAAAATTTTGTCCGGTTTGGACCAAAATTGCGTGATCTATGGTCGTATCCGGTTCGCAAAAAACCGGAAAAACCGGTTTTTCCGGCCTGGTGCTCGGAATCGCGGATTAAAAATGTTCCCTTTTGGCACAATGAATGTTTGGGAGGCTACTTTCATTTTACCGGTGTCAAAGCAATCGAATATCCGGTCCATTTCCGGTTCTGAGCTTTGAAATTTGAGATTTCATGGGCTATTATCTCAGTATCCGGTTAGTCCGGAAGTCAAATTATTGCATTAAAATTATATTTGGTCTATCCCTAACCAACACCAACCTCAAATTACTTCATATCTGCTGTAAATTTTGAATGGCTGCGTTTTAAAAATGGTTCAAAAATAGGTTATATTGCATGCGACAGAGCTAAGCGTATGGGATCAAATCTCATGTCCGGTTTAACAATTAGACAAAACAAACAAAAATCACCCATTTTTAAAACGCTGCCATTCAAAATTTACAGCAGATATGAAGTAATTTGAGGTTGGTGTTGGTTAGGGATAGACCAAATATAACTTTAATGCAATAATTTGACTTCCGGACCAACCGGATACTGAGATAATAGCCCATGAAATCTCAAATTTCAAAGCTCAGAACCGGAAATGGACCGGATATTCGATTTCTTTGACACCGGTAAAATGGAAGTAGCCTCCCAAACATTCATTGTGCCAAAAGGGAACATTTTTAATCCGTGCTTCCGAGCACCAGGCCGGAAAAACGGTTTTTCCGGTTTTTTGCGAACCGGATACGACCATAAATCACGCAATTTTGGTCCAAACCGGACAAAATTTTGGATACAGACTAATTTCGACCCGAGGAATCCAAAAATCCAATCAGAAAAACTGTACGACCTACCCATCTTGCTGTACAGTTTTTGTAACCTGGGCATCCGGTTACCGGACATGGACCGGATGTGACCCGATTTTCGGAAATGTTTTGAGCCAAGGACCAATATACTAGAGTATGAATTAATTAGCATTTTTCTTCCGAATCTGTAGCGTTTTTATCGATTTAGTATCCGGTAACCGGATGTAGACCGGATATGATGGGTTTATCGGAATCTCCTCCTCCTGAGGATTCTAAAAATATATACTTTATATAGGCTACCTTCAAAGGATAACTCAGGACTGGTGCTGACTGTTCGGTTCCAAGATTTTTTGGTCAGACTTTAGTACTCCTCACTCCGTAGCTCAAGATTAAAGTCAACAAGCGTTCATTTCAAATCTTTTAAAAGATTTCCGTTATAGATTAATTTCAAATAATTTCTCAACATTCAAATCTCTTTAAAGGTTTCTATTAGACACAATTTTCATAAAGTCAAAAACTTCTCAACTTATATAGTACAAAATAATCATTTTAAAGGTTTCTGCTAAAGATTTTCGCATGAATTCAAAAATTTCTCTGCTTCTGGAGGTCTCCGCCTCCCGAACCCCCCCCCTCCCGAGTGGGTCAATAATTATTCCCAAATCAAGTCGCTTGTGCTGAAGCATTGCAGAACTCATTGTTGAAAATTGTTACCGCCACGCGTCACCCCAACCTTGGAGAAAGCAAAAATATTCAAGGTCGACCCCCTCCGTTTCAAAATCCTGGGTCGCCCCTGTGTTTGAGGTTAAATTAGCTGGTACCCGATATTTGACTAAAAATCCTAGCAGAGATCCCTTTCCGTTCATTCCATCACGAACCATCAAGCCAAAGCATTCTCTTACTGTTTTGTTGAACATTAAGTGTTTCAAAATTTGCAAATCCACCATTTGATGCAATAACAGAGCTACTTTCTAAAATGCAAAATAATAACAACAGCATACAAAAGACTACGATACCAGGCATACCCTAGAGAATCAAACAAATGTAACAGCTACGCTTGCGTTATAAAGCTTGAAATAGGAACTACTTGTTTTCTAGTTGTAGCAGGTAAGCAGTGGTCAAGGGGTCACTAATGTCCAAATTCTGCGGAGGGGGTAACCCAGTCGTTAGCATACAGAGGATGTGTGACGCTTATAACGCATACATGTTGTCATATTCCATAAATCTAAATGACAAACACTATACGATTTACATTAAAGTATGGCACTCAACTTCATCCAAAAGTAAAATGCAAAATCATGTAAGCAATGCATATACAGAGTATATTTACGCATTAATCACGGCGGTTTGTTACCTGAACTACTTGTTGGAGCGAACGGATCGGAATCAAACAGAGAACTGCTCGCCGACGTTGACTGTCGCTGAAAAGTAATATTTTATACTGAAAAAGGATGTTAGTGCGTGACTCGCAAAAACTTTCATAATTTTTCATCAACTAAACTGAATATTTTTGAGGTTCTCACTTTTCCTGAAACAAAGTTACAGTGGATTCAACGTTTGCAGAAGTGTGTAGAAGGCTGGTTTCAGTCTCAATCAACCAGCCAGAACCAAAGGAGCCAGGAAAAGATCAGATATATGGTTCACTTGCTGCTCCAAACTACAGAGTTACGAGTTTCGATGATTAGCACGCATACAATTATCGTTTTTATCCACACAGCAGTGCCCAACGGTTGGAAGTTTGTTTTTTAATTTCTATAGATCAACCACCCTCGACAAAATGTCCACGATCGATTTTTCCGATACCACCTAACATATAGTTTTGTTAATTTTTCGCTGGAAAATCCAAATTACAAGCCAGATTCTGGACGAACAAATATAGCTTACTAATCCTTGTTACTTTCAAATCTGTGTTTTAAAGTTACAACACGGCCGTTCGGCTATGCAATCTTGGTGAAGTTTCAGGAAAATCATAGAAGATGGATGTCCTTAGCCCATATTGCATTCTTGATGAAGTTTCAAAAAATTATAAGAGGTAAACGTCCAACAGATGAAAGCATTTTTAAAAATACTGCATCAAGACCGCCAACTCCAGAAAAGATATTCCAGCATACACAATTCAATTCAAACAGCTGATCTTAAATCCACATTCACAGGTTACGGGAAAGTCGAAAATTTCCGCCAAAGCTACACCGCACGCTTCCTCAAAGTTTTCATGGGACAAACCCCAGAATCCGACCCCTTGATGATATATGACACCAACCAACCACCTCATTACAAAACTCACAACTTTGTCAGAGGCAGCCCTTCCAGCACTAACATCCCATAAGGAGGACACACCGCCAGCACCACCGGAATTCTGCTGACTAAAGCCGGAGGACTGACTACTGGAACCCGTACTTAAGACTGGACTTGTCAGAGCAGAGGACGACGATGACGTCACCACACCACCGTTCAAAACATTCTCGTCACCGCCAACAAGGACAGCTGAATTACTGCTGGCTGATCCGGTTCGAGTTGCCTGGGCCTTATCTAATAGGGCCTGCTGCCTGGCTACTTCACTGGGACTCACATACCATCTCTTCTTCTCATACTTCTAAAACAGAGAAAAACCTAACAGGGCGTTGAAACTCTATAGTAACGTAGCATAAGATGAAATACATAGGTAGGCAACACAGTCTGTCAATCCTGCGTGTATTCCTATAATATTTTATACAAGAACAAAAATGCTCCGGTGGAGCATGAAAAATGCAATATGGGTGACATTCGGTTGTAAATGGACAGAGGACTAGGTATTAAAACGCTAATATGGGAGGGGCAGGTTGTAAATACCAGGAGGACTAGGTTAAAAGCGCACTAATATGGACCAGCTTCGCTGAACAACCCATATTCGCGAAAACTGCCCAGAGTTTCTACCGGCTGCTGCTTGCTGTTGCTATCGGCAGTTCTTCGGAAAATTGTACGATTTGTCAGCATGACCTTGCAAGTATAGGTATATAGTAGTGCTCCTTATTAGACAACTTAATAATACACGTACATAATGTCAACTGCCTTTCGCATCAATTTAATACAAGATTCTGCGCTGACAGTGCAGAAAAAACACCTTGAACACCTTTCTACCAGAACTGCATTGTTTATTTGGAATAAGCTTTAATATTTCAAAATCGTCCCGCTTGCTTTGACAGCTGAAGAATGTAGATCTTACTCGTATGTCATGTGGAGTGGAGCATGAGTGACCGCGAATATGGGTTGTTCAGCGAAGCTGGTCCATATTAGTGCGCTTTTAACCTAAAGTCTGACCAAAAAATGTAGAAAGCGAAATTGTTTGCTTTATATCTCGTAAACGCTTCAAGATAACTGCCATAAATTATATATTTTCTGAACCGGAATGATGAGATCTTTCTTCTCGTGAAAAAATTTTTTTGAAATTTCCCGTGCGATTTCAAAGGGTGCCGCTTTTATATGTCCAGAAGGATTGGTAAATGCTACACCTACGATTTTTTCAGGAAAATTTTCCCCATGCCCGAATGTCCTACACACCAAATTTCAGCTTTGTTGGTTGAAAATTGCGTGAGTTATTCCATTTTTTAGATTTTCAAAATCCTTTGATCTTTGCCGTTTTTTCGACTTTGATGTTGTACTGGCCACTGCTCAACGAAAAAAATTTTTGATTGGATTCAGGACTGCCTGGGTGTCCGCTTTCATCTGATATACGTGGTATTTCAAAATTTGAAAGTCGATTTTTTCGAAAACACCACTTTTTGACCCAAAATTCCGGCAAAAGCGAATCCACCAAAAGTGAATAAAAATAACATAATCATAAAGTTCATTATGAGCTGAATCCAACGATATACAGTTTTCGTGGCTACGACTTATATTGCGCCAGCAATGAATTTTTAAACATTTCCCTTATTTCGGCTGGTTTTTGCTAGTTTACGCTGGTTCAGGTAAATCTAGGCGGCAACATCAAAGGAAGCCAAAAACCAGCTTGAAATAAGGGAAATGTTTAAAAATTCATTGCTGGCGCAATATAAGTCGTAGCCACGAAAACTTTATATCGTTGGATTCAGCTCATAATGAACTTTATGATTATGTTATTTTTATTCACTTTTGGTGGATTCGCTTTGCCGGAATTTTGGGTCAAAAAGTGGTATTTTTCGAAAAAATCGACTTTCAAATTTTGAAATACCACGTATATCAGATGAAAGCGGACACCCAGGCGGTCCTGAAAATCCAATCAAAAAATTTTTTTCGTTGAGCGAGTGGCGAGTAACAACCAGTCAAAGTCGAAAAAGCGGCAAAGATCAAAGGATTTTGAAAAATATAAAAAATGGAATAACTCACGCAATTTTCAACCAACAAAGCTGAAATTTGGTGTGTAGGACATTCGGGCAAGGGGAAAATTTTCCTGAAAAAATCGTGGTTGTAGCATTTACCAATCCTTCTGGACATATAAAAGCGGCACCCTTTGAAATCGCACGGGAAATTTCAAAAAAATTTTTTCACGAGAAGAAAGATCTCATCATTCCGGTTCAGAAAATATATAATTTATGGCAGTTATCTTGAAGCGTTTACGAGATGTAAAGCAAACAATTTCGCTTTCTACATTTTTTGGTCAGACTTTAGTCCTCCTCGTATTTACAACCTGTCCCTCCCATATTAGCGTTTTAAAACCTAGTCCTCTGTCCATTTACAACCGAATGTCACCCATATTGCATTTTTCATGCTCCACCGGAGCATTTTTGTTCTTGTCCTATTTCATTTTTAAGGTTCTCAGTAAAAAGCAAAAACGTTAAAGCTGTGTGAAAGAAACTTTAAAAATTCCGCCAATCATTAATCGTCAACCGAAAGTAGAGAACAAAGAAGCTTGAAAAGTTCCAAGTTCTTCCCTTTTCTCTATTTTGACAGAAATCCAACATCCAGTACCCATGGCTGCAATAGTTTTAGTTGCTGTAGCATATAGCACTCTACTGCAGCGCAACCAAATGCAAACTTTATTGTCAGTGAAGGAAACTCATAAAACACAATTTGCAATGCTCTTCCATAACTTGTATACTAAATTTCGGACGATTGCAACTTACCTGTAGCTAGTTATAGGCCATGCTGTACTTCAGCAGCACTCTACTGCAGCGCAACCAGATGCAAACTACTGTAGGTGAAGCAAACTCATAAAACACAATTTGCAATGCTCTTCCGTACTTGTATACTAAATTTCGGACGATTGCAACTTACCTGTAGCTAGTTATAGGCCGTGCTGTACTTCAGCAGCACTCTACTGCAGCGCAACCAGATGCAAACTTTATTGTCAGTGAAGGAAACTCATAAAACACAATTTGCAATGCTCTTCCATAACTTGTATACTAAATTTCGGACGATTGCAACTTACCTGTAGCTAGTTATAGGCCATGCTGTACTTCAGCAGCACTCTACTGCAGCGCAACCAGATGCAAACTACTGTAGGTGAAGCAAACTCATAAAACACAATTTGCAATGCTCTTCCGTACTTGTATACTAAATTTCGGACGATTGCAACTTACCTGTAGCTAGTTATAGGCCGTGCTGTACTTCAGCAGCACTCTACTGCAGCGCAACCAGATGCAAACTTTACTGGAGGTGAAGGAAACTCATAAAACACAATTTGCAATGCTCTTACGTACTTGTATACTAAATTTCGGACGATTGCAACTTACCTGTAGCTAGTTATAGGCCGTGCTGTACTTCAGCAGCACTCTACTGCAGCGCAACCAGATGCAAACTTTACTGTCGGTGAAGGTAACTCATGCGGCACGACTTGCAATGCTCTGCCGCACATGTGTGCAAAATTTCGGACGATTGCAACTTACCTGTAGTTAGTTATAGGCCGTGCTGTACTTCAGCAGCACTCTACTGCAACGCAACCATACACAAACGTCAATGTCCAAAGAAGCAGACTTACACGGCACAATTTCCAATGCTTTTCCGCAGTTGCCTGCAGAATTTCAGGCGATTCCTGTTTGTCTGTTGCAAGTTATAGGCCGTGCTGTGCTTCAGCAGCACTCTACTGCAGCGCAACCAGACGCAAACGTTAATGCCAAAGAAGGAGACTTACACGGCACAATTTCTAATGCTATTCCGCTGTTGCCTGCAGAATTTCAGGCGATTGCAAGTTATCTTAGTTAGTTATAGGCCATGCTGTACTTCAGCAGCACTCTACTGCAGCGCCATCACATGCAAACTTTACTGTCGGTGAAGGAAACTCATACGGCACGATTTGCAATGCTCTGCTTCTGCTGCACTTGTGTGCAAAATTTCGGGCGATTGCAACTTAACTGTAGTTAGTTACAGGCCGTGCTGTACTTCTGCAGCACTCCACTACAGCGCAATTAGGCGCAAACTTCACTGCCAAAAAAGGAGACTTGTGCGGCATGTTTTCCAATGCTATTCTGCACCTGCCTACAAAATTTCAGACGATTGCAAGTTTTCTGTAGCTAGTTATAGGCCGTGCTGTACTTCAGCAGCACTCCACTGCAGCGCAACCACATAGTAACATCGTAATAAGTATACGAAACGTATCTATAATAGTTTGTCATGTCCTAAACTATCTGTATGCCGAATTTCAAATACCAGTGACGAATGAATAACTTGTTATCGACGGTGCTGTGTTTGGGGCAGCACATACAGCACGGTGGAAGCTAGAGAGTGCACCAACTAACATAGCTACAGTTCCTCCTTACTACAAACATGATTCTCACCAAGTTTCATATGTTTAGCCGTTTACAGTAAGTCTAGAGACAGCGTGCTATGGTTGCTGCATAACAGTATAGCACGATAGCAGCACCGCACAGCGCTGCGACTATGCTCATCGTTTTCAGCGACCCCGATAACCCTTATGCGTCCCACTATATGGCCCAAATTTTTGACTATTTCCTGTAGAGTTGGGACTTAGAAATTTTCCGAAAATGGCTATTTGGACCGACTTCCTTTGGGCCGGCCGCCTGAACGGTCCTGGCCAGATATCAAAAATCGCCCTTGTTAGGACATATAAACCCTTCCGTAGATCCTTATGCAACAAACCACGTCTCTCTAGCGTCTTCCCTGAGTCCTGTAGCTTTGACAAAAAATTGGCCATTTTTGGCCATTTTAGCGCCAAGTCCACTTTTGGCCGGCCGTACAGGTGGCCGGCCGGGCCGGGCAGCGAAAAAATATCAAAAAGGTTCACTTTCGGGGTATATACGTTCAGAAAAACCAAACTTCACCTGCTGAAAATGCCCAGATCGTTCTAACACTGCGACAGAAAATTGCATTTTTCCAAGCGTGACTTACACGGAAAAAAACAAACGGACCTAACTTGCCCGGAAGCGAAAATTTTCAAAGTTGGAAATTTTGACCAAAACTTTTTTGCGAGTTGGAGTACTCGTCGTGTAGATTCCAACGATACCAAAATTGTCCAGTTGCGTTGAGTATTTAGCTGGCACGGAGCTCGAACGGGTCTCCAAGGCCCGCACTGAGCCTTTTACACCTATATTATAGGGGAGCGCTCTCGCGCTCCCCTATAATACGTATATATATACACTGTTATAAAGGGAATCCCCAATGAACATAATCACGTCTAAACATATAAGATCAAAAGATACTGAAATACACATACTGTGACAAGAAAATCCTTCATATGATTTTCATCTTTGTAACCGGATTCATATGGCCTCGCATCACCGTCGTACAAACCAAGCCAAATTCTGCGACAATACTAAAATTTAAAAATAAAAAAGTTTTGTGAACAATCTTCCAGTAATCGGCAAAGAATATAAAAAATTATTGCTAGGAGACTTTTTAACCGGAAAAGGCACAGAAAAAGGTTTTGCACGTTATATACTTGAAACGTAATTGCTTGCATAAGCTGCGTATCCCCACAAGTCTATCTTCAATGATAACAAAACGTATATACTAAAAAATCTACATACATTTTTGCAGCAGCATCCACATACATGAAGCTGCATTAACGACCTCCCACCGGAATTCCCCTGGAAAAGAGGGTTTCTTTTTGTTTCCAAACTTTCCTCAGCAAACAAGATACTTTTACAACGATCCCAGGAAACCGACTTCCCCTTACCGCGAAATTCCCTCCATCCTGGATGTTTTGAGTGCTTAAATTTCTATGGCAATTTAAAAAATTATCCAACTGTTGAATTTAAAATGTCTAATATTTTCTAGAATTTCTTGCGTTTCTCTATGCAAAATAATACTAATCTTCCCCTATTTTCTTCTTCCCCTAAATCTCCTTCCTCCATGGGCTTTTTGAGTCAAGACTGCGCCGTGACGCAAACTTTTCTAACGTGACGCCAATGCCAATAAAATTTAACCTGACACAAACCTGATGCCGCTAGAAATTTACCGAGAAAAACTGTTTCAGCAAATACAAAAAGCGCAAATTTTAGCATATCCTAGAAGTTCAGGGTTGGGAGTCTCGATCTCGGTCGTCTCGCTCTCAATACAATATATACAGTTTACTTTAATTTTAAATTATAAACCGCTAAAGTCGGAAAAGCACATACGTAATATACCGAAATAAAATTATTGTTTCAATTTAAATTAAACTAAGCATTGTAATCCTAATCAAACTAGCAATTCCCAACATTTTTCAATACACCTTGTTCAGCTTTAGTTTAGAAAATCACGTAATTTAAAGTTTGATATCTCAATACTCACAGAAAATAGACTGCAATTACGTTCTTATTGAACACCATATAATTTGTCATTTTTGACACCTAATTGGACTTTAGTGTTCTCTGTGTTTGCATTTGTCCATAGCGGGTGCTTCAATTATCCCTGACAACACCGATATTTATTACCTCGTTTCCGCGGCCTTTGATAAAGTCCACTTCATCCTGTGAAAAGGTTGCCATAGAAATAGACTTTACGCGATGTGGAGGGTTCAAACCACGTCTGCAATAAAATTACCAATTTACAACCTCTCTGTCACACGATAAAACCATTACCACGAATTGTTGGAACACTGGTTATACTATGAAAAGAGATGTGGAGTCATAAATGGTCCGTTTTGGTATGAATAAAACAGTCCCCACGTTTGAGCGATAGGGATGAGTTATCGGGTTCAGTGCAAGTTGGCAGGGCCCATGCCACTTTACATCCAAAGTCAAAGCTTCCATCCTTTAGAAGACTTATGGAAAAATTCCACAGCAGTTAGACAATAAGCCTTGATAGTTTATGATACAGCAATACGTAACTGAACGAAGTATGA
>JASAND010021863.1:0-62593 GCA_030248195.1 Trissonchulus latispiculum
TCAGTCCGCGAATATAAGGGCTCGGCGAAGCTGTGCCCATAGTTAACTTGCCCACAACCTAGTCCTCTTCTTTTTTTGAAGCTAGCCCCATATTAAGCATTTTTAAGACTAGTCCTCTCTTGATTTTACAACCTCACCACCACCCATATTACTTTTTCATGCTCCGGAGGAGCATTTTAATTACTTGTATCAATATTTTTGCAAAAATTCATGTTAAATTGACTTTTGAAGATTTCGTATGTTTAACACGTATATATACGTATATATATAAACATAGGCAAATTTTGGAAATTTTTGAGATTTGCTTAATTTCTGCAGTTTAAGCATCCTATCACATAGAAAACGTGTTTTTATTGCATTTAAAGCTAAACCCAACCTTTTTTAGTGAAAAATTGGCGATTTTTGACGAAATTTGAAAATTTGGCTAGAAATGACACCATCTCAGATTTTGGCCATCTGGACCACACACAGAAAGTCGAACCTAGGTAAAATCTATACCAAATTGATCAGGAGGCTCTACTGAGCTAAGAAATGCTTTTCCTTTGCTGCTACTGGTTAGAAAAAATTTCATTTTGAAATTTGGTTTTTTCCTGCACATGGGTTTTTTCCCGCCTAGTCTAAGTCACCCACAGATCTCACCACAGGTATATACTAGAGCCAAATTGCATACACCATCGTGAAGTTCGAGACATATCCTGTGTGAAACTGTAATCCGTTTTGGGCTAGACTAGGCGTTTTAGGCTAATCCGTTTTGTTCTTTCCAGTAGTTTAGGGTGACCCCCCCAAAGTTGACCCTGTCTGACCCCCATGTTGGGTCCAAAAATTTTCAAAGTCCCAAAAAATTTGCTGAGAGGCAGCGGGAGCTACAATAATACACCCTCTAGGCAGGGGCGCACCCAGGATTTTGAAAAGGGGGGGTCGAGCCGAAAAAAGTTTTTTGCTGTCGCCTGACACGTTTACGCGTGGTTGGGGAGGTTGCGGCGGCAAAGTATTCAACAAAGAGTTTATTTTCGGAGCAGCAAAAATGACGAAAGACTAGCCGCCAGCCGGGGCGGAGCCCCCCAGAAGTTGAGAAAATTTTTGAAATATTGAAAGTTGAGAAATTCTTTGACATAATGGCAAAATCTGTATTGGAAAGCTTGAGAAGATTTGAATAAAAAGCTCTGCCAGGCGCATTGTTAAAATTTTAATTTGTTAAAATCGAGATAGAATGGTGCCGCATGCGCGGAAATTCAGTAAAATGGAAAGAGAAAAGCGAAGCAGGCTCGAAAAATTGAGGTAAAAAAGCGCCGGATGCGCCAAAACGTTGTAAAAGTTATTAAACATTAAGGCCGCAGGCGAGAAAAATTCTTAAATTCAGTTAGAAGAGCGCAGCAGGGGAGAAAAATTTTAAAATCGAGATAGAAAAGCGCCGCAGGTGCGAAAAATTTTCATAATTTTTAATTTTAAATTTATGCACTAAAAATAGCTCAATTTTTACTTTCTCCCCAAAAATTCCCGGGGGGGGTCGGAACCCCCAACCCCCCCTTGGGTGCGCCCATGCCTCTAGGGCAGTTTTGGACGCTCTTTAAGATAGGCTATTAAAATCCGACCTAGCTCATATGGGTGACTCACACTGGCGATGGGTTTTTTCCCGCATATCGGACTGGGTTTTCCCCGCCGCGCTATAAATTGATAAAACTTATTATTCTAACGTGTAGAGAATGGTTTTTTACGTACAATTGGATATTAAAAGTCCCAATTAGACCTCTGTTGGGTCCTCCAGTAGAGAATTTGCACTTTTAGGGCTTTTGCCTCTAGCTACCCAGGTATTAAAAATTGCCCAAATTTGACAGCATAGGGCGACGCAGCTTCCTCGATAACACTGTGCTATAGCCACCAATTGTTTCCCTGTTGAGTTGGTAAAAAATTTTCAAAAAATGTTGGTGGGTTTTCCCCTTAAAGTGGGGTTTTCCCCGCCACGTTTGGCAATGTGCCAGGCCAACGGTGCATCAGATCGATCTAATTTTGGCTGTGTGCAAAGAGGAAGACTTGCCATCATTGCAGATATTTGCAAAACTTTTCTAGCCCAACGCAGTCAAAAGTCCCATCCGTCCAAACTTTTGTCAGATTTTCGGATGGTTGGACCAAAAAGTAGGTGTCATTTTCAAAATGTCAAAAAATGAGCAGGAGTGAACCAAATGACTTGATCTTTCCACACATATACATGTTAGAAAGAGTCGCGCTTTCTGCTGCTATGTTTTGCAGCTCATAGCTCCAGGGTATTTTTACGGGGAGGGGCTAAACTGCTAAAAACACTTTGGATACCCGGTCGATCTCCCTACGAGAAACGTTGTATGTGACCAAAACGTATTGCGATTTTTTGTACCCATCAGGTATTTAGATTCTAATGTAATTTTCTTGCCTGTCTGACATTAAAACAGTTTGAGAGTATAACTTAATTAGCTTTTATTGATGGTGATTCCTCCGAGCGTCTTCTGGAAGCATTTATACAGAAAAACCCATATATATACAGGTACTGCCTGCCTGCTGGCTGTAGTGATAGTTACGTGATAACTATGTTGTTTTAGAGATCGGGAAGGTCGCAGTTCCAGAGATAGCCGATCCTATGAATCCAGACTGTCATCGGCGGGAGTAGTCAATCAAAGAACTCGATATCGATCTCCTGGCGAAATTTTGGATGATGATGAGACTGGGCCTAACCCTAGTACTGGTTACTATTACAGGGACTCTCAAAGATCTGATTCTCGCTCGGAGCGAAGTCGTTCAAGAGAGCGCAGATCACGGTTTAACGATGTATGCACTTCTGTATAGTTTTCGTGTTTGTGCACTGCCGGCTGGCGGCACCAGGATTTGGATAAAAGGGCATGACCTTGCCAGATTGCGGAAGGGGGATATCTGGCTTTTTCCTAGGCAAAAATTTCTGGGGAGGGCACGGATTTCTGGGGGGGGAGAAATGTTTCGAAAAATGCTTAAAAAATAGCTATTTTTTTCTACTGAGCTAAAATATTAACTATTTTTAACCTAAATTTAAGCTTAAATTAGCTAAAAAATGCTTAAAAATGTCTAAAAATCCGGCGAAGCCGGAAAAATTTTTCAAAATTTACCCTCAAAACCCTATTTTTCCGGGCACTTAAAAGTTCTGGGGGGGGGAAGGTCCGAATCCTGGGGGGCGGCGATTCTGGGGGGGCGACCCAAGTCTGGGGGGGTGCCGCCCCCCCCCCGGTAGGAAAAAGCCAGGATATGGTGTCTGATGACAAAGATTTTTTCTCATAGAACTCTGCAAGGAGTTAAGTTTTTCCTAAAGGTCAAGGCTCGCTTTAATTTGTAATCCGGTGATTAGTGATTCGAGTTCCGCTTGCTATCAAAGCTTATCCATACCTCCTTGAGCAAGGGACTAAGTAAATATCAGTTTGTTGTCGGATCTATCTAGCCAACCAAGATATCCATCCTTAAATTGGTGCCACTTGCATACATGGGCAAGGTCTCTCTTCACAGGGTGTACCAGAAGTTATTTTGCGCGGCCCCCTTTCGCACAACGGGGGGGGGGTGCGAGAGGAGAGAGGAGGGCTAAAAAGTAGCAGCGATCGCACATTTTCAAAGTATTCGCAAGTATATATGCAGTCCCTCTAGCAATTCCCACTCGTTTTCACTCATTTCACAGATTGTAATTTGCTTGCGAAGATCTTCAAATTTTCAGAATTTTTGTACAAACTAAATTAGGACAATATTCGTTAATTATAACCTAGTTTTTCTGAAAAATTTATGCCAAACTGCGCAAGTCTGACATTATAAACAGCGTTCGCTTCGCTCGCGCTGCGCGGTCCTCCTGATTTTGCTTGCGCACTGCGCGGTCCCCTCAGGAATCAGGGTGTACCTGGTACACCCTCAGTACACCCCTTGCGCATGTATGGCCACTTGACTTCGTTGGCAAGGTTACAGGAGTCTGGCTCTGGCGTAGTGCCGCTTCCGCATCTTCCACACACCACGTCAGACGTTTTCAATATTCGAATAATTACTTCTAGCTTTGTGTTGCGAATTCAGAAATAAAGATTCGGTGTACCCAAGGGCGCACCCAGAGGGGGGAGTTCATGGGGACTAGTGATGTACGCCGGAGCTCCGCTCCGACGGAGCTCCGATTTTCGGTGCTCCGGAGCGGGCTTTTGCTCCGGAGATCCGGAGCTCCGGGTACCCGGAGCAGCCTTTTGGAAGCTTTGAAGGTGCTAAGAAAAATTCGAAAGTATGATTTTTCTGTGAACTCCACGATTTCTCCTTGCAGCACGTTAGAGTGGAATGAATGTTACATTGTTATCGTACTTCTGTTTTTAAAAATGTTTCAGTTTTCTCAAGGCTGCGTTCTTGTACTTCTCAAGACGGCTTTTTTCTGGAGACAGGTTAAACTTTTTCATTTTCTAAATAAAAGAAAAATTAAATACAACTATAATATATACATTTAAGAATTAATTCCGTAAAACGTTTAAATTTCGCACTTGTTATTAATTATTCAATTAAATATTACATTTCCGTTAAAACTATTCAATGTAAACTTTCAACATCTGCATCTGTTTTCTTTGCTTTCATCAAACCTGTCTTTTCTAATATATATTTCAGATTGAAATTCTGATAGCTTAAATTTATATAGTATTTTAATTTGATCATTCACATCCTGATGATAAGTTAAATACGTAGTGGGTAAATGAAATCTGGTTCACTTCTGTCAAATTTTCAATATTTCATGCATGAATTTGAAAAGTTTGGTATACATTTGATGAAATTGCTGCAAGAAATATGAGTATTTCATGTGGAATATGTATAAAATTTAAATTTCCCAAATCTTGAAAAACGTGAAACTTTTAAATAAACTGCAGTGTAAATTAACATGGGCTTTTATGTAAACACAACACTATGCACAATCAATTAACCCAAAAATTCTGTGAAATATGGTCAAAAGCTGAACTTATTTCAGATCAAAAATACAGCTAACTCATATGCAGCAAAGAAATTAGCATCTAAAAATAAACAGTTAAGCGATAAAAGTATATATATACAGTGAGAAGGCATGCTTTTTATTGAATAAACAAGCAGTTTTCAGCTTAAACCAAAATTTTTACAATTTTGCCTCCACCAGAAGTCGGAGCTCCGCGGAGCTCCGGAGCTCCGGTGCTCCGACAGCCCGATCCGGCCGGAGCTCCGGAGCGGGAAAATTGGTCGGCGCACATCACTAATGGGGACCCCCTTTTTGGGGTGCAAAATGAAAAATTCTTGCCATTTTTATAGCAAAAACAGCTATTTTTAAAAAATTTTCGCTCCTTCGGAGCGATAATTTACTTCTTACCAGAAGTAAACACCCAATGTATATATTTACCAGTTTTTGGCAAAAATTCTTCAGCTTCTAGGGGCGCTCTGCCCCCAGAACCCTTTGCATTTTGCTTTGGAGGACCCTCTTTTTCAAAATTCCTGGGGGTTCCCGTAAAGTGCTACCTAAAATTATTGATCCCGCATGATTTCTTGACAAATTAATTTGAAGTTCTCTTAGAAGATTTTTACTCCCCTGCAAAATAGGGTTATGATGGTCGGCATTACAGTAATGCTTATAACTTGTCTGACCTTGTTTGTAACAGTCAACGAAAGATGATATAATTAGCTCATTTCACTCGCTCTCCTAAAAGCCAGTTATTCGCAATATATTCTGTACATGTGCGTTTTATAGGAGGGAGATGTGGGTTATTACAGAAGAGGATCTTCACCTCGAGACAAAGATCGCAAGCGATTTGATAGTCGTCGCAGAGAGGTAGGTTTTGCACGTGATTTTGTCAATGCTTTATATAGCTTAACAAGAGAGAAACCTATATTCCATATTTAGGCCCCTACACGGAGTTTTTGACATTTGAGAAATTTGAGATTCGAAGAGCTCCGTCACCCCAGTAGACTTTGATAAGCATCCAGTGTTAATTAAATGCGTATCTACATTACAGGTATATATACTGGTAAACAAAAAGCATTAAACAAGTGTTACGTTGCATAAACAATTAATTGCTCTATAAAATTTACTAAGTTATGTTGTAGTATATACTTTGTCGACGTACTTTCAGAAAAGCAGCGAACAGTTGACTCGTGAGAGAGACGACGACGTAAGTAGCCACGATCCTACCAATACAATTGTGATCAAAGGACTCCCTTTAACAACTGATGAAGGAACGGTGGGTCACGCGGATTTTTCAAAATCTAACCTGTGTGTGTTCATTATAGTGTTTTCCTAGAAAAAGTGTTTAAAAAGAAAAAGAGCAAATTCATTGTTCATTTTGTATTGAATTTACAATGTTTTCAGCTAAACTTTCTGTTGTCGGTTGCTTAGATACCTACTGCTCACCACACTAACGGCCCGCCTTTACTGCAGTTGCGTACCTTCACTTTAACGCGCCCGCTATTCCTACATTAAGCTCGAAACAGACACAATTTAGACTATCAGGTCGTTGTGTTTTTTGAACTTCAAAACGAAAACATGCGGTGAGTGTGCATGCGCAAATGCGTACTGGGTCTTGGGCACTCATTTGCGGGGGCATTTACAAGGTGCGCAATTGCTGGGTTGTGGACTGTTACTTGTAGAGCATCATGGCTCAGCAACTGATAGCGAAGACCCGGTGTGCTGTCACACTATTTCTTAATAGGACATTGCACGAACATACGTCTACATTCCTACTATTTTGTTTTGTCTAGCGGTCTGGTTTAGCTTTGGATGTTTGACCTATATATTTTAATGGAACTTGGTAGAAGTTCACTCCGTTTTTCGTTCTAGGTGTGGGGCCTGATTGGAGAGCAAGGATACAAACCTAAAGATATTAGAATCTTGCGACGTAGAGATACAGGTAAGGCTTTTGATACTTTTACTTACGTAAATATTTCACAAAATCATAAATGAAGTTTGGCGAAGCAGATGTGCACTACAAACGAGTGGTATTAATGCTGATTTCATAGTTGCAGTCGCAAGTGGACGCGCGTTATATAAACCGCCGTTGATGCGCGTCTTTGAGCGTTCGCGACTATGAAATCACCATTATGGTTTGCAAATCTAAGTGACCACTTCCTTGTTGGACTTATCTGTTCCTGTTTGGCTAGGTCGCTTTTGTTTAGTTCTTTGTCATACTTTGCTTTGCGACTTAGGCAAGGCAGTTCTTGAACTGATGTACGAAAGGGTTCCCGTTCCCGTGTTTCAAATTGAGTACGTACGTATTAAGCAATGTAGTTAGTGGGCGGTCAGAGTCTGGTAAGCTTTTCAACTTTCAATGTACTTTATTTTATTGTAAACTTTTAAGTCAAGTGCTAAAAGTGTAGGTAGCGAAGTCAGTGAACATAGTGATCAAGGTAGGAAACTTCTGCACCTAGCAAAATCAGAAACGGCTAGAGAATTCCGGAGACAGGTGGTTTTCTATTTATTGCAACAGGAACGCTGTGTGCAAAGTTTTACAGGTGTTTGGGGAGAGAGGTCCGCCCCCCTAGAGCGTCGGAAAGGAAAATCTTAGTGTAAGTCTGGCAATTGTGTTTAAAGATTTCACCCCGGATCCCCGTTTGAGGTGTTGGACACCCCCATTTTCAAAATCCTATATAGGCCTGTGTCTACTGCATATTCTTGAGTGTTAGCAAATCTGGCAGGGTTGAGTGGTGCAATATATGATCCTCTCACCCCTGGCTACGTTCCTGTTCTTTTGCAACACTAAGACTCTGACTCCTTCTTTTCTGGATTTGTTAGAATTTTGGGCTTTTTTTCTTAGAACACTATCGCTCAGTTTTTGGTCTCAAGCGGCAGCTTATATCCGTGTTTTATTTTGCATAAAATCTGATTGTGTATGTTTGGGTTGTGTGAGCAGTGTATGTGCTCGTATGGATGACTAAGAATGGCATGAAAACTAACTGGTATACGTATTTATGTATTTGTTATTGTCTCATTATTGTTTTTGTGGTATAACTTGTTTGCTGTACGTCATTGTGCTGGCGGTTATTATTGTATACCATGTAGGTCAATCTCGTGGGTTCGGCTTCGTTGAATTCATGGACGTGGCGGAAGCGAAAGCCTGGATGGAGCATTGCAAGGTGGTTAGCCGTGGCCAGTAATAGCAAGCAGCAGCAGTGAATCCAATGACCTCATGCTCAGTATTTGGGTTTGCTGTCGCAAATGATCAGTTTGTATAAATAATCGAAAATTCTGGCATAAAGTCTTCCAACAGAATTGAAAGATGAAACTTGAACAGTCCTCAACAACCATTTGTTTCTGCATACCCTTGCTCAAGAAGCATCTGTAGTTGACTGATTAAACTTAGTTGTTCCAATTTTTCAACTGAAAATTGAAAATTGTTTCAAACATTTTTTGTAATTTTACAGCTCTTAACATCTGATTGATTTACATCTGATTGATGATGGCAGGCAAAGACAAAACAGCACAATTATTAAAACATTAATCTCATACTAAAAGCATTTATATAATTCATAATACTACTGAGATTTCTGGATTTGCCAATTTATAATAGCGTTCTATTGTAAACAAGCATTTTAGCGTAGAATACATAATTTTATGAGAGTTTTCAAAAGAGGGTTGAAGTTGAAATCGGATATCGAAGTTGTGTATAAGGTAACGTACAAATTGTCAAATTAAAAATAGGTGAGGCAAAATATACGTATGTGGCTAAACAAACAGCTGAATCTTTCCAGGTGATGTTGCAAGCTTTCGCTGAAATCAAAAATTGAAATTACCAGAAATAATGCTTAACGTTCCTCGTCTAGTAACTCGCCTCGGTTGTCATGTCATATTCCCGTCTGGGGCCTAGTTTCGACAAAAGTTGGTAAATCACAAAATTTGTAGATCACATTCAAGAAATCGCAATTTTTCATGCGGCATGAAATTTGCACTATATTCGGTCTCATTGCCGCTGATTCCATTCCACTCCGTTTTCTTTCATTTTCAGGGCGAAATTTGGCTTTTGACTTTTTCTGAACCTTGCTATACATTGCTGTTGGCAAAAACTCCTATATTTTGAAAGTTCAGCACAATATTAGAACTGTTTCTTTAAACAATTTTTTCATGCCTTGTCGCCCATAAATAAACTTAATGAACTTAACTTCCAATTTGCAACTATTCACGATTTGCTGTTCCTAATTTATCTCTCAAATGAAAGGTTGTTTTGTGTACTATAATAAATATAAAATAGGCAGAAAGTGTGGTGGCCGCCGTGGCCTGGAATTCTTTTTGTGAATCTACGAAAAGCCACCCCTGTGGCAGGGAAAGTAGTAAAACAACATATTCGTAAACTGTGCTTTGTCTTACAGTAAAGTATCCCAGTACTAATTCCACTACGTATATACTGTACTTACTGTACTGCATACGTTTGGACACTATTGGCGCAATCTTTTAGGTTCATGGAACGAAATGGGTTTTCATTTTGCACTAACTATCCGCCACCAATATCTTGTTGCTAATTTCATGTGCTTGTTTTCAGGGCACTCTAGCATTGGACGAACGCCATCATGCAATTCTGCAGTACAGTATCAGTAAACCGGATAGTTGGCCCTACGGCGGAAGTTCGTCGCTTGGCGGTGTTCCTGGTTCGTCCTCTGTTTCAGTTGGTTTGGATCACAAAGCGGTGGAAAAAGCCAGAATGATGGGTGACTGGTTGTGCTCAGAGGTTCGTAGTTCCGGCTATTCTGGTTTTCGAAAAAATTTCCAAAAGCAGAGCTGAGGCTTGGATCATTTTTCTGGCTCGTTTTTGCTGCTGGAACAATAAGTTGGACTATCTGAATTAATGCTCTATTTCAAGTATTTTATTGATGTACTTTTTCTATTTTTATTTTGGTTTTGTTTTTAGAGTAGATCATTTTTATGATTAAGTCACGAAATAACTGACTTTATTTAGTTTTTATTTTGGATTAAACTTAAATATATTTTTGTTGTATTTTTAGTGCGGAACAAACAATTTCAAGAAAAGGGACAATTGTTTCAAGTGCTCTATTTCGAGGGAAGGTAAAAGACCGACTCCTGTTGTTACGCTACTTCTGTAATTTTTCATGTGGGTCGCAGACTTGTGTCTTCTACAAGAATTCTCCATTTAATTTTGCTATTGTTTTGTTTCCTGTACCTGTCTGTCTAACATACAAAATATCCATTGGCAAAGCAATACAGTAATGACTGTTTAATTTCTGTCAAAAGTTCTATAACGATTGCACTTTTGTAGAATCTGAAAAGAAAAGCACTGAACTCGAAGGCGTTTCAGAGATTGGAATGGTTCCTTGTGACAGTATGTATTCTTATGGTAGTGACTGATAGGCGGGGGGCTTCTGCAATAAAGTTTGACTTAACGCTTTGTTGCTAATATAGAATTTTGTAAAAAATCGAGGAGGAGTAACTGAAAGAAGTTTTAAATTTCTTTTTATCCCAACATTTTCCTTTACTCCATTTTGACAAAAATACACCATAAATCCAAATTTTTTCTATATTCAACCAAAAAGTTCAATTATAGCCGTCTTGTTTTTTAATGTTCGGGCAGTTTAGCTGACTTTAGTAGACGAGGTTTTGCTTTATGTAGCTCGGTTCTGACTATCTCTTACAAATCTGGCAGCAACGTAGCGCATTTTGAAGAAATGATGAAATTCCTAAAATTTTCGTGGAATGAACGTTTTATTGCCGGATTGGTAAGAGATTGCTTGAACCAATCTATATATGTATATAATCATAGGGGTCGCGGCAGCAACCCCTATAATATGTGTCAAAAGTCCCTGGAGACACCGTAAAATAAGCTGCGCAGAGGCTGCGCAAAATCCTGCGCAGATTTCATGCGCAAATTGTAGAGCACATCGAGTTTAGTATGTGTGCGAAGTTTCAGCCCCGTATCACTTTCCGTTAAAAAGTTGCGCCCCGGACCGGTTATGGCGGCGATGTTTTTTTCCGGTTTCTCCTATTTAATGGTCGTATTGTGCTTGCTTACTTGCTTACTAAGGCGCCCGGCCGGGACCGCCTGCTTCTACCGACAGGATCCTCTGCATCAATGATTTCCACTGGTTTCGGTCGCTGACGATATCTGACAATATGATCTTCCAATGCGTCTCCCAGTTCCGATAAGTGTGTGACAGCTTAAGTGGTTTTAGATCCTTATGGATGAGTCTGAGCCACGAGAGGCGGACTCCTCCTGGGCGTCGCTTCCAGTGAGGGGGTGGATCAGTAGTGACAGACAGTCTGGTCCAGTTGTCTTGCTTCCGGCGGAAAATATGGCCAAGATATCTAAAGCGGCGTTCTCGTACAGCTTCTGCAATCAGATTAGGTGGTTTTATTCTTGACTGTATGTAACGGTTGGAGATACGGTCGGTGAACCTGATATTTAAGATTCGTCGCCAACATCTGAATTCGAATGCCTGTAGTCGGGCACAGTCGGCTATCTTCAAGGGCCAGGTTTCGCAAGCGTACAGTAGTGCTGGTCGGACAGCGACAAAGTAGACTCTGAGTTTGGTGGAAAGTGTAACTATGTCAGATCTCCAAAGTTTTGGGCCAAGCATAGAAAATGCACTTTGGGCTTTGCCGATTCGAGCTGATATCTCGGCGGATGAGTCTCCATTCATTGTAATGATGCTTCCGAGATAGCAAAAACGGTCGACGTCCTCTAAAGCTGCGCCATTCAGAGTAATTGCCGTTCGATCGGCAGTTGATGAGCGCATAACTTTAGTCTTCTCCACGCTGATACATAGTCCAACAGCGGACGCAAAATGACTTAGTTGATCGACCATGCGCTGCATTTCAACTGCAGAGTCTGCTAGCAATGCTATGTCATCTGCATAGTCTAAGTCTGTAAGAAAGTGGCGGCCCACTTGAATTCCACGACAAGACTCCAAAGACTTTTTCAGCACAGTATCCAGAACCAGGTTAAACAGAATGGGAGATAGTAGGGCACCCTGCTTCACCCCGATGCATTAAGTGTACTGCCATAGAAATTTCTCACGACTGGGATAGAACCGGGGGCGTGATTCCCGGAGCAAGCAAGGAAATAGCTTGCCGCAAGATCCCTGCAGACGCAGAGGCTACTTCCACCACGGAGCGCCGGATGGTGAAGAGACGCACCGTGGGTTTTTCCACGGTCGTATTGTCCTGACTTTCCGCCTCTTTCACGTAATCTGCAGCGGAGGCCGGACCTAAAGTGGTATAGGGTCTGGTAGTACCCCATGCGCCATTTAAGAATCGCTAGTTTTTTTGCGCCGCAGGTGCGCCACAGCGCCGCAGCGGCGCCGCAAAGTCGGCTCAGAGCGAAAAATGACCATTTTTGTGGTCGCTGCGCAGCTCGAACGTTAAGAGCTGGAGCCGATTTCTTTTTATATTCAGAAACTACATATATTGAACTAACTAAATAGCTAAGTCTCGTTTCTCTATCACTTCCCATGCGACCACAGTGGCCGGTTAAAAATGGTGAAAATTCGAAAAATGAAAAATCGAAAATTCTCGCTGTGTGTTCAACTTAGAAAGCTCAATTCTTCCATACAAAGGTTTTCTGGCACGGCGAATTGATTCCCGTAAGCAGTTTTGCCGTAGGACCCACCCATATTGCTGGGCTGGTTCCACTTTGCTATTGGGAGGGTCAAGTCGGTACCGACTTCCAAGAACACCATATAGGACTGTGCATGGCCTCTCAAAACTTTGTCCATAGAGGTTTTCTGGTGCGCCCAGCTCATTCCCGGAGTCCGTTTTGCCGTCCGACCCACCCATTTTGCTGGGCTGGTTCCACTTTGCTGTCGGGAGGGTCAAGTCGGTACCGACTTACAAGAACACCATATAGGACTGTGCATGGCCTCTCAAAACTTTGTCCATAGAGGTTTTCTGGTGCGCCCAGCTCATTCCCGGAGTCCGTTTTGCCGTCCGACGCACCCATTTTGCTGGACTGGCTCCACTTTGCTGTCGGGAGGGTCAAGTCGGTACCGACTTACAAGAACACCATATAGGACTGTGCATGGCCTCTCAAAACTTTGTCCATAGAGGTTTTCTGGTGCGCCCGGCTCATTCCCGGAGTCCGTTTTGCCGTCCGACCCACCCATTTTGCTGGACTGGCTCCACTTTGCCGTTTGAAGGGTAAATCGGGTAGGGGGTCAAGTGGTCAAAAATAAAATTTTTCAAAAGTAGTCAAATTTGGTACCAAATGAAAGCCCTAAGTGAGCTGAACAACGTTTGTCATAGAAGTGCGTACCTAAAGTGGCTGTAGAGGGCTGTGGTGGGGTGGGGTGGGGACTTAGGCGATTTTGGGTCAAAAATTAAAATTTTCAAAAGTGGTCAAATTTGGTATCAAATGAAAGCCCGCATCGAACTGAGCAACTTTTGTCATAGAAGTGCGTACCTAAAGTGGCTGTAGAGGGCTGTGGTGGGGTGGGGTGGGGACTTAGGCGATTTTGGGTCAAAAATTAAAATTTTCAAAAGTGGTCAAATTTGGTACCAAATGAAAGCCCGCATCGAACTGAGCAACTTTTGTCATAGAAGTGCGTACCTAAAGTGGCTGTAGAGGGCTGTGGTGTGGTGGGGTGGGGACTTAGGCGATTTTGGGTCAAAAATTAAAATTTTCAAAAGTGGTCAAATTTCGAGTCAAATGAAGGCCCGCATCGAACTGAACAACTTTCGCCATAGAACCACCCACCCAAACTTGCTGTGTCGGATTTATATACTTGCTTTCTCAACCGGAATTTAAACGACAGACATAGGCCCAACACACATATTATCCCCTTTTGTGCGAAGCATTTTTGTTACTTGTTTTTATATCGTTAAGATCATCTCATTCTACGCAACATAATGATATAAAAATTATCGCTGTAGGACTTTCCCAGCTCCAGTTGTAGTATTTAATTTGTCGAAAACGCCCTTTTTTGAAAAATGTCAGCGTAGCATGTTTACTCGCTGAGAAGCCCCCCCCCGAGATTTCGGCCTTAATGTTTCGAGCATATTGCAAGCTTAACACACTAGGAAGGGTCGAGTGTCTCACTCTTCCTTTTATAGACTTTTAGTACCACTGTTGTCTTGCATTTTTTAGGGTTTTGAAAGTGGGAGGGGGAAGTGAGAGGGGCTTCCGAAAAGTGGGGGGACGAGTCCAAGGTATAAAATACCACAATTTTTAGCGAAAAATTAGCATTTTTAGATAAAAACACAAAAATCGCTGTTTTTAAGCTTCGTCTTGAAGGGCTGGCCCCCCCTTCCATGGATGCAGTCATCATTTGAGGTGACACTCCTGACTCTACGGCTGTGTATCCGGGGATGAGCACCGGCATCCCTTATCCCTGAAGCAGGGATGGAGATATTCTCCATGGGTCACCTTTATCTTTTACCTTTTTTGCCTGATAGAGTTTGTGAAATAGCTTACAATACATCTGCGATCTGTGTGAGCGGCGCAGCAACCTGATGTTAAAAAAGAACGGGTCGTCATAATTCGAACATCCGAAACATTCACGTAAAAGGAGCAAAATGTTTGAAGAGCAATTTTTCTCTAGCAATAAACATGTTTTCTTCTTCTGGGAACATTATTGCGCCTCACAGACTATATACCTGAAAGATTTTACCCCTTTACGAGCCCCACCCCTGCAAAAATATTGGATCCATCACATCAGTGGATTAATAACGGCATAACAGGTGATGACATAATCAGATATAAGGAAATTTGTGAACACTTTGTGGACCCAAAAAATTTTAATAATACAATCTTCATTGAAACTTTGACAAAACATTATTATACGAATTTTTTAGCATTATTGCTGCGAAATTTGCCCCGGCATACAGTGGAGGATCGTATCAATTCTGCCGTTCGACGTATCGGAGGAATGGAACCATTTCGCGTGGTCTTGGCTCGAGATCCCGCAACGAAGCTTCCACGCGGTTTTGCCTATGTTCAGATGCGGACTGTACAGGAAGCTATGCAGCTTCTGACAACTTTAACCGCCATCACGCGATTAAACATTGATGGACGGGATGGTACAAAATAGCGTTTTAACGTCATTTCTACAACAACTTTAGGCATTTTTTTAGTTTTTAGCGAGTTTACAGTTTTCGTTAAATGTTGTAGAGAAAGTTCATTGCAGTTGTTTTCAAATTTATTTCCTTTTGGTTGGAAAAACTAAATAGTAGTTGGTGGCTATTGATCAATTTTTGAACCTGTCCGTTTAAATGTGAATTTAGCCGTATAATAATCTGGGTTTTCTTTAGTGGGGGGGACCCCCCAGTTTTCGGGTTCCCCCCACTCGTTCCCCCCCCCCACTTTTTTGGGCTTCCCCCCCCACTCACTATAAGGTGCCCAGAAAATGCCAAATTTTTAAGATTTTTGGTCAAAATTTTCAAAAATTTACCGGCTTCGCCCGAATTTTTTGGTTAAAAATCGTCTATTTTGGTACTAAATCTTGATTTTTGAGCACTTTTTAGCTTAGATGTAGCAGCATACGTAGAAAACACGCAATTTTTACCGCATTTTTAGCACTTTTAGCCCATTTTATTCCCCCCCCCCACTTTTCAGGGTATTTTTTAGGGATTTTTTCCGGGGGGGGGGGGCTTCCCGGGGGGGAAGAAATTTTCGGGGGGGGGGAAGATTTTTTGCAAAAATGAGCCAAAAAATGGTATTTTTTGCCGTATTTTGTATGGAGAAACGCAAAAAGTTCTCAAAAATGCCAGGATTTAAGCTAAAAATAGCTATTTTTACGAAAAAATCTCCGGCGAAGCGGAAAATTTTTGAAAATTAGCCTATTTTGGCAAAAATTTGGGCCTCCAAAAATCCCGGGGGGGGGGAAGCAAAAATCCCGGGAGGGGGCGATTTCGGGGGGAAGGCATTTTCGGGGGGGGGAAGGTCAATTTCGGGGGGGTCCCCCGCCACCCCGTGTAAAAAATACCCTGCTTTTGGTCTTCCCCCCCCCACAAGTGGGGGGGGATCCCCCCACTTCCCCCCCCACTTTTTTGGGCTAGAGAAAACCCAGATAATATGCCATGTTTTCCTTCTTTTTGGTGCATATTTTCAGTTATGGTATCATATTCTCGCTTACCTCTCACAACAATTTTAACTGGCGGTGCTGATCCTACTCCAGCGTCTACCGCTTCAGCGATTCAGACTATTCCACCCATTGGCCGACTTCCGATGGCAGATATTCGTCATCCTATTCAGTCTGGTATGAGAAAATTCAATTTCAATTTATTACCTACTGAAGTACAATTTTGAATTTGATTTTGAATGTTTCAAATTAAATTGACAGGAATGTCTGCTAAATGATGGTGCCGTGGTGTATGCACAGGGGGGCATATTTTTGAATTTTAGCGCATTACGTATTGTTTTGCTTATTTATTTCTTTTCATTTATTGATTTTTAGTAGAACCAAGTCACGTTGCTCCAGCCCATATGGTGAAACAAGTTCACGACGCAGTTTTGCATGAGGTACGTACGTGGAGGCTGTGTTAATTAACTTAGTTCGGTTCTAGGCACAGTGCTCCATTTTTGCGTATCGGAAAAAGCTGCACCACACCGGTTTCCGCCTGTAAGGGCCTTAAATTTTGCAGCTTTATTTAATTCTATACTTACTTAATTTTTACGCTTTGACGCTTCAGAGAACATTTTAAATTTTTAGAATTATTAGAATTTAGTATGTTAGAAAAATGCACCAGCATTGTTTTATGTGCAGCGCAATCGTAATTCGCAATGGAGATTCATACGTAATAATGTCAGTCAAAATCATTTGCGGAACATACTAAGACAGGAACTGAAAAACTTTATGCAATTTTGTTTGATTGCAGTAAACTTTTCTCAAGGGTTTAGCCTAAACCGTTGTTGCTTATGTGCATGATTTATAATAATGGTTTGGCTTGGTTTGATTTTAGCAGATAACGGCAGCTCAAGCAGTTCAAGTGAATGCTCTGCAGTTGGCGGCTGCCGCTTCTCATTTGCCACCTGGCTTGCTGTTGCCTGTCTCGTCTGGGCCAACTATGATTCTTCCGCCAGCGCTTAGTCTCGCCTCGGCTCCTGGCGGTACGGCAACGCTGTTGTCCGCAGAACAGTTGCAGCATGCGCTACAGTTACAGGTTAGCATCACATTATATCGTCCGTCAGTTGTATTGTGTTCTTTGTGTGTATGCAATTTTCGATTTTTGATGGCTGGACTGCAATAAAACGTTATGATATAATTGTTTTGATTTTATAGAGCAAATGATGGAAGTAAATGAACTATTTGAGTTTTAACTAAATTCAGATTATTCTAATGTAAACTACCGTTTCCTCATTTTCGTTTAAAAATGTCAGACTTTCCTTGCAGTCTTTGGAACCAAACGGCGAGTTCGTAATAATCGGGCTTGACACCAAGACGTTACTATTAGACTTCATCTTATCTTTTTCATTGCATACACTTTTGTTTATTACTGCTGGTTTAGGCAGTCCAAGAACAACTGCAGGCTCAACAGCAGGCCGCTGCAGCTGCAGCCCTTCTACATGAGCAGCATCTGGCGGCGGAAGCTGCCGTTGTTTCGGCCGCTCAACAACAACACCTACTGCAACAGCTCCAGTCACAGCAGCTCCTGAGCTCCCTGAGTCAGTCTGTGGTCTGCAGTCTGGTCGGAGCCAACAGCAGCAGTCAGTCTCATCCAGCGCTCATCACCACAGATCCGCTGATGGCTGTTTCCGCCCATACGGAGTCGGCAACGGTTACTGGCGATCCGGTTATGGTGACTGGAGCGGCCGCTGTAATGACGGAATCGGCGGTTCCACCGTCTGAAGAGGTCCCTTCCGTTCCGACTGCCGTTCAAGTGGATCTTGGGACGGTTTCTACACCCTATGGCGAGCTGCCACGCTATCGTTAGTTTTTTGTATTTGTTTGTTTGTTTGTCTGCTTCAAAGTTACGTACAGTGTACAGTGGACGTATATACACGTTTAGTTGTTATCTATGTATCTATGTTATCTAGTTTTGCTTTATTTCTAAAACATAATTTCATACTGGCAGTTGATTATCCAATGCTATCGTGTGGGCAGCCATTTATTGAGTTTGCAATTTTGAATATTTACTGTTATTTACTAATAGGACTGTCATGATTTATTGCATTGTTATTAGTTTTGTGACTATGATCAATTATGCTATGAAATAGATGGATGTTTTAGCTGCACCTGATGTGACACAGTACCAGTTTGAGGAGACGTCAGGATTCTATTATGATCCTTTAACTGGCCTTTACTATGATGGAAATTCTCAAGTATGTAATGCTGTGTTTTTAAAGTTTTGTGCGCATACTTAATTCTTTTTACGGATCAAATTTCCGTGCACCCTTCAGCGCGTGATTTTCGCTTTGTATTTACAGTACAGCTCATTTCAAAGTGCGTTTGAGGCGAAGTCCTAAATCTGGCGAAATGTCGCGAAATTGGCGACATTTCGCTTAAAAATTCGCGAAATCTTCCAAAATCTTAGAGAAATGTCGCCAAAAATTAACGACATTTCGCGAAAAATGTCGCTTAATTTGCTTTTGCGACATCGCTTCAAACTCACTTTGAAATGAGCTGTACTGTAATAGCATATACATTAGTGTTTCTATGAAGAGCAGTCTTGAAACGCATCCGAATTTTCAGAGAAACATGAAACTGCGAACTTGTACATACGGTGCTAGTAGAGTTGTATTTGAATTTTGAATTTTAACTGAACAAATGGATCAAAAATTTCGTAAATTAGTCAAATCTATAATATTTTTTGGAAAAATTTCATAACTAAGATTTTTGGGCTGTTGGCGTAGTATTGTACAAATTTCAGAGAGTTTATTTGATTTTTGAGTTTTGTGTAAGTTATTCAACATTTTGGTTTATTTCTTTGAATATCAGAGTTGTATTTGAATTAAAAATTTCCTAATTTCCGCAAGTAGAAGGAAAAGTTATATAAAACACTGTCAACTTGAACTTGCAGTTCAAGTGCAAGTGTAAGTTCAAGTTGCATGGTTTTTATGAAATTGGCCTCTGTTGTCCAATAAAGTAGGTACAGAAGGTAAGTAGGCAAAGAAAATAATTACAGATTTGAAGAACGATTCTCTTGCAAAAATAAACAATTTCTTTAATGTCCTCCCGAAACCAGGCAGATTATGTTTAGTTTCCCTGGGGTCGCCACCCTCGTCTCGAAATCCTGGATTCGTCAGTGTCCGACGCTAAAGTTGTGTGCTCTTTCTTTCTTTTAAAAATGTTTGGATTTGGAAGGATTATTTTTTATTATAAAAGCTTTATTCCTGGATATTTTGTAGTATTATTACAATGGGGATACTCAGCAATATCTATACTGGGATGCGTCTTATCAGACCTATCTTCCTGTTTCCTATGACGAATCAGATCTATCTGGTGTGAAGGAAACTAAAAAGGAAAAGGAGAAGCAGGAAAAGGTTTGCAATTAAGTGAAATTAGTGAAAATAATGAAGTTTACTCATTGATCTGAATCTTAGTTTGCTGTGTTCAGGGTTTAAAACGTATCAGGTATCTGTGAATTCATTGATTTGAATGAGTTTTTTACTGTTGTGTTTAGAGAGAACTCATTTCGTAGCTGTGACAATTTGAGATTTTGTGATTATTTTGGATTTGAAATATTTGTAGTCGATGTTTCTGGCTTTTTCCTAGGCAAAAATTTCTGGGGAAGGGGAAGTCTGATGACAAAATGATGACAATAAAAAGACAATAAACTGATTATTGTCTTTTTCCCATTTCCTATTAAAGTTTCCTATTTTAGGTGAAAGTGGCAAAGAAAATACAAAAGGATATGGAAAAATGGGCCAAACAGATGAATAAGAAGGATTCCAGTAAATCGGCTGAACCAGCGCCATCTGGCACCACCGTCAGCTCTTCTGAGTCCGCTAAACCCTCGGCTACTGCAGATGCCGCATTTTTTGCTCTGGAGCAGAATGTACCTACCCACGGACTTTCGATTGTTAGATTATTTTAATTTGAGTTTCAATGAAGATTTCGGGTTGATATTATTTTGGAGTGTATCAGCTTGTTTTGACAGGTCGTAATCTTTTGCAGAACGCTTAACGGAAGATGAAACGTTTTGTTTTGTCCAGCTCAAGCTAAGAAGATTATTTTGTATATTTTAGTCTTCAATGAAAAATCGTCTTGGAATCAGTGTTGCTGGTGGTTCCAAGAAACTGAAGGCGTCTCCCCTGGTGGCCTACGATGGGGGCGAATCTGACGAGGAGTCCGCCATGCCGCCTCCAGGCCCTCAAGCTGGTCCCAGCATTCCACTTCAGAAAGGTATGTACTTCTGTGTTTGAGAGCATGTACATGTTGGAATAACAATATGAAACGTTTACAGCAGTATTTGCTGAGTGTAAATGAAATACTACCGGTATGAAATAGAATACAGAACGGTATAGAATACAATAACGATAAGAGTATGCCACTAGGCAAGCGCTCTTATCAGATCAAAACCTATGCTCTGTCCGGTATCGGCTGGCCTCCCTCCCCGGAAATTAGACCCATCACTTCAATGAAATTCGCGCGCTATGCTTGTGTTCTAAAGCTCGAAGCAGACACAAAATTCGTGCACACACTATTTGCGCGAGTGAGCGTACCCACGTTTCGAGTGAGCTTACACCAGGTGCTTGCGTGGGCCGGGGATCAGCCGTTAGCGGTCACAGCGTAGTTTTTTCTCTGATAAATATTATTTTCTGGCGTTTCTTTTGTAGGAGTTGCCAAGCCTCAGGACTTGGATGATACTTCGCAGAACTGTGCTGATGACTACACCGACTGGACTAAGATGGCCTGTCTCCTGTGCAGACGCGCTTTTGCCAACAAGGAAGCATTGCTCAGACATCAGCAATTTTCAGAACTTCATAAGGTGCTTCAACTATGAAAATGTTATCAAGCATGGTCTGCTGATCAGAAAAGTTTATATTTTTATAGATTACGCAGGTTACGAACAAAGTTTTGTATAAGTTGCCAATTATTGTGTGTAGAAAGCTACCGATGTTCCGTTCCGTTATGGGATGTCAGTATTGCATGTTTAACTGTCCTAGTCCTAGTAGATCTTGAAAATTCTTCTTCTCTACTTAAGTTTTCCTAAAATCTTTCTAACTAGCTAAAAATTGTCCATTGTTTCCAAATGCTAAAATGGTAATCTTTATACCTAATCTGTGGACACTTGGACGCCCACCAAACATTTAGGAGACTGGCGAGAAATTGGAAAATGGCTATAGTGGGATTTGGAGGAGGTTCGAAACGTGGAGGGGAACCGAAAATAGGTCATCCCCACTTACTACACCGCATGGTATATTTTTAAGATGTTTTGCGAGAGGGGAATTCTTGGGGGAATTTTCCTGCAAAAAAGAGTCAATCAGATCGACAGATTGATCAGTCGGTCAATCAGTCTAATCAGTATTTCTTGGCATATTTTGCATGGAGAAATGCAAACGTTCTTAAAAATGTTTTGGTTTAAACGAAAACTAGACATTCTATTTTTACGGAAGAAATCAGTTGAAAAATTTTTGAAAATTATCTTATTCTTGGCAAACAAATTGGGCACCCAAAAAATCCATGAAGTAGCAAACATTTCATGGGGAGGTCAATTTCGGGAGAGGTGTCTCCCTCCTGTAAAAATGCCATGAAATAAACGTCGTTCAATGACGTGCATGTCACTGACACTGTATACAATACGCTGACAGCAATACCTATCCTATGATGCGAGCTCGGAATGCAAGGTATTATGCAAAGAAATGCGGCGGGTTCATGCATAAAGCTTCGTAATTTTGCTATATTTAATGCAAATTATGATCAGGTAGTCCTAAATCATATTTTTTCAGAAGAATTTGGAAGAAAGACAATTAGCTGGTTCCGGAGCGTCTACCTCGAAAGGAAAGTCGTCTGCAGATATGTCTGCTCTTTTGGCTGGACCGATTCCTGCTGCTGGACAAGTACTGTGGTGTATTCTGTACTCTCTGTATATTGAAAGTAGATGGAGCAACGAGGAAGCAAAGCCTGCTTTGTTTAACATAATCTTTCTGCACTCTAACTTCCAATGTTTCTTCAATTAATCTAATGTCAAATAGAAAGAAAACTCGTGAACCAAAGAAAATGGAGAAATCATCCGCTTTTCAGTCGGTCTGATTATCCGTTTCTCCGTCGCTCTGTTCCCTTGAAAGCATGTTACTTACACATACATGATCCAAGCACCTAACCCTACCCCATGCTTGACCGCCAAAGCAGAATTTGTTCAAGTAATGGTCGTCTAGGGAACCTAGACCAAGTCAAATTCCTAGTACGATTTTATCTAAAGCACTCTTGTATGTTTTTCTGCCATTTTGCTGTTATGTCGACTGCACATTTTTGTGCTTATTTTAATGCTGAGTACGTAACGGTTTTACGCAAATAGCGCGCGCTTTTGGCTCTGCTAAATGCATTAAATTCGCTGCAAACTAATTTAGTTTAGTATTCACTTAGCTTGTTTCATTCAGCCTAATCGTTGTCTTTTGTTGTATATATTATTTTTGATTTTAGTACCGCGACAGGGCAAAGGAAAGGCGGGAAAAGTTTGGTATTGATGATAATGTTCAGCCTAATCGACTGAAGCAAAGCTACTTGCAGCAGAAGACCCAGATTGAGTAATAATTTTTCGTATTTTAGTATTATCTCAGTATTAGCACCTTGGGTTATTGTTATTAGTAGGTTATTGAAGCAGCTTATCCCGTTATAGAAGCTAAGTTGTATTCAGGCTTCGTGATGCGCATGCTTTGCGTATCACCTTCAATATATTTTTTCTATTGTGGATCTCTATTGTTTATTCAGTGACGGTATTATTGATGTCGTGTCTAATTTTTCAAATAATGCAACTAACTAATACTCGATGGACCAAATCCGGCGAGCTCTCTCCACGATTGGATTAGAGGAGATGTGCCCCTTAGAATTTACTTGTGCGTCATTGAAAACATTGTCAAATTCAATCATTTTTCCGTTATCAAAAATTCTGCAGCTTTGCTAGCTTTATTTTATATTAAGGAATTTGCTTGCACTATTTTGGCGTAAAGATATCAAAATCTTAGTAGTTCATAGTAAAGTAATGTTTACCATTTTTTCAAATAAGCTTCTAATATAGGCAACGTTTAGCACAAACATTGCCATCTCTCTCGGTTGGCCGCAAACTCAATCCCCTGTTTGTTGGAATCCCTCTGCCCTCTTGAAACCTTTTCCCAATAAAACTAGTTTAGCAAAAAATAAGTCAGACACTAATCGGTAAGTGCTATTAATTGTAGCTTACCTCCTCCTCAACCTGCACCGCAAGCTGGATTGGACAGTGGGAATATTGGTAACAAATTGTTGAAAGGAATGGGTTGGTCAGAGGGACAGGGTCTGGGCAGATCTAATCAAGGCATTGTAGATCCAATCACGGTATGTTGGGGGAGCGGTTCTGTTTGTAATAGTTTAATGACTAATTTATCTAATTTAATTTTACAATAACGCTTATCTGTGTCTGTTGGGTCGTCTGTTTGCCTTGTACATGCGAAATCACCTCCTGTCTGTGTGCATTGATGCAGCGCAACGACTCTAAATTTGTGGCTATCAGCACAGTTTCGGGTCTTTAAATTTTTTCTAGCATTCGAATTTGAGTATTTTTCTTTAGTAATTCCTTTTTTAAGTGACAACAACAGCGTCTGTGTTGTGGTTGTTGGATTTTGCCAATATATTAGTATAGTAATTTTATAGAATAGAACATTTTTGTTGGAGCTTTCTTTGCTTTTGTTGGAGATTGTGTACATTTATCAATTGTTTTTCTAGCAAGAGCGACGCCGTATGGGTGTTGGCTTGGGCGTTGCTGGTGCTGTAGTAGAAAAAGATGCTACTGCGTCTGTTGGCAGTGCTCCGAAGCCCTCTTACCAGGATAATGCCAGAGCAGCTTTCCGAGCGAAGGCTAGAAACGCGGACTTTTTCAATTATTAAATTATTAAATTATATATTTTATTTGAATAATTTAAAGAAGTTAAGTTTAATTGTGCTGTTAGTTTGTTTGTATAGCTTTGTACTTCTGCTGTATTTTCATTGCTGATGTATTTTCAGGTTTCTTTCTTTTTTCCCATTATCCTCCCATTGCTAAAATGTTTAAAACTTGACCAATCGTGGTCAAAGTATGGGTATGTCTTCAACATCTTAAAATTGTTGTTAACACTGAGGAGGGGATAACGAACGGAATAATCAACTTTTGAATGTTCTTAGAGTTCTCCTTAGAGTATTTTGCAAGATATGCCTAAAAGTGTAGTGTTAAAAGCTGGCCATGCCTATGGTACTATGGTAGCGGATTTCTTTACTGGCCTGTACTTAAAAACTGATAGATGACGTAGACTGAATTATTCACGTTCCCTGCCATGTCACTCATATAGAGTGACAGTTTCATATTTGCTACGGGCCATGGCACTCATATTGAGTGACACTCAGTTGTTAAATAATGCAATTTCTCTACATTGGCCGGGACGTTACACAAATAACTACTACGTGTTGGCACACATCTTAAGCTCGCGATTTTTTTAGTAAAATGGTTGACAAGTCTGGCACTCAATATGAGTGACATGGCCGGCAGCGTTAAGGTAATGGCCGGGGGATAACACAAAGAGCACCTCAATGGTGGCAGGGAACGTGTAAGAATGGCTAATTTAATGTAAATATTTTGTGTATGCGTTTATGATAATTATGAATACATGGTTGTTGTGTGTTAACTATTACCAAGAGTACATAATAACTAAGAGTGTGACAAGCACTCTTAGTTATCAAGCAGAAAACATCATCTGCACAATAACGGCCTACCCCCCCACAACTGAGTACCTGGTGACCCCCCCCCACAACTGAGTACCAGGTACACAATTGTGTACGAGCACTCGCTTGTATGTTTACATGTTGAAGCTCAAAAGTGGCCATCTGCTGATAGAATGTTTTTGGCTTCAACATGTAAACATACAAGCGAGTGCTCGTGCACAATTGTGTACCTGGTACTCAGTTGTGGGGGGGGGGTCACCAGGTACTTAGTTGTGGGGGGGGGGGTAGGCCGTTATTGTGCAGATGATGTCTGCAGCCTAATAACTAAGAGTGGGACGCTTGTCACACTCTTAGTTATTATGTACTCTTGCTATTACTTAATTAAACTGATGCTTGCTGCCGTAGAACAGTTGGTTAGTTAATAGTTGCAGTGGCACATCTGTATTGCTAATAGTTGAAGTGGCACATCTGTATTGCTCTGCCAGTCAGCACAAATTTATACTAGGGACTTTTGGGAGGGGTGGGCGGCTTTAACAAAAGGGAAAACCTGAAGAATATGTGTATAGGATAAATAACTTATGGATTGTGTAATTAAAGAATCCTTCTTCTGCGCTGTCGCCCAAAAGGTGTTAAATTCCCAAAATTGCCTACCCAGTGGTAAGAATTGTTCAAGCAAAGTAGGTTTCAGTAGCCCATTTCAGTTTCAGTCGACAGCACAGGTGGACAAGGGGGGAAAGTCGTCCTCTAGGGGTCGCGAAATTGCTCCCACAAGTGGTAAGAAAGTTGCCCAAAAAATAGGTTTCACGACTAAAATTTCAAAGAATTTTCCGGCTTCGCCGGAAGTTTTCATTTAAAATCATTATTTTTTGCTAAAAAACGTCCGAAAAACGTGTTTTGGCTTAAAAATCGCTGTTTTTTGTTAAAATATGGCAAAAATCGCTTTCAAAAGTACCCCTAAGAAAAATCGCTCTCACAAGCGGTACCCAAATTTGCTTCCACAAGGGTCAGTGAAATTTGACCTCCCGTTCAGGTATGGTCGACAGCCGAAGTTAATTATAGTTTACCGTTTACTATTATAGTTTATTATAGTTTATCAGACACCAAAAATAATTTTAGTTTCAGTCGTCATCCCAAAATATTTTTAGTTTTAGTTTCAGTTTCAGTCGCCGGTCCAAATTAATTTCAGTTTGAATCGGTGACAGCAAATAGTTTTAGTTTCTGTCCATGCTTTAGAATAGTTTCAGTTTTAGTCCGGATTTTTCAGTTGAAGTCATCGCCCAAAAAGATAACTTTCAGTTTCCGCATATTTGAAATTTGAAATTGTTGAAGCTGCAGTTTTATTTTACAATATCAGCTTCTATATCTCGATCGCAATTCGCAACACCCAAGTTTAACATCACACCTAAAATATTAATTAACATATATAAACTTTGTGATATTTAAGCAGTTTTGTATATTAAATACAAGATTTGACGACGTATGTCGTAATATAGACCAATATCCATTGAGTATATACCCGTATATACTCTGGTGCTGTTTGACGACTTCGGTTGTATGCTTTCGGTCGACTTCTTTCTATGCTTGCATGGATTGATTGAACATTAACATTCCCATTCTTTCAGAGTATATTTCGCTGTCACGGTGCAAATCTTCCCCCCGTGCAAATCTTCCCCCCGGAAGATTTGCACCGGTGCAATTCTTCCCCCCGGAAGTTTTGCACCGGTGCAAATCTTCCCCCGGGGGGAAGATTTGCACCGGCAAAATTTCATTGTTATTAACAATAATAATTGTAACTGATTTCTTAGCTAAAGCTCTAGCTTATAATTTCGACAGAGTAAAATGCAGCTTAATCGAAAAGAAATTGATAATAATAAATTGGTTGAAGCAACCCGACGATGTTTCTTTAAACCATAGCTTTCCCATTTGAGGGGAAACGACTTTTCCGACTGCTATGGTAGCACAACAAAAATCGAATAGCTATCGAAATTCAATAAATAAAATTAATTGATTAATGCTTTAATTTATTAATTAATTCTCCTTGGTTTACTAACTCCATGAATGAGCTTCATTTTCACCATCTTTATTTGCGAATTCTATGTGTCTGAACTATCAATTTATTTTAATCAATCAATGTATGAATTAAAATTAACTTTTAAATTTAACTATTTTGTCTTGCAACTCAGGGATTTATTCTTTTTACTCTTTACTTCAGATTTCAGAATCCAATTAAACTTAAACTTTGTCCCCCCAAAATTGGAAGAGGTCCAGAAATTTATAAATATATATTATACAAGGTTTTTAGCATGCTGTACTGGCATTATAACTTTCGTTTGATATGGTACATCTACACTACGTACATCATAACTTTAAAAATCTGAAAATTCAAAAAATCTTAATATTTTAAACAATTGTAGGAGGTTTCAATCTGTGTGTGCATTTTCGTAGCTCTCCTGAATCATAACTTAAGTTATAAGTTATTATTAAATTATTATGTTAAATATTTGGTGAGAATGCGTTTACTTTGTACGCAATTTCATTCAAAAACTTTAAAATTTAACAATCAAATTTTTTTTATTCTGGGGCGTCCAAAAAGTTTTGTCACCAATCTTGCTCAAATGTTGGTTCCAACGGGTGTCAAAAACGTTGAACACGAATCTGAGATTCATTTTTCTATACAGCTTTTCGTTAGCTCAGCATTATGCTAAGTTTACAACTTTCGCTTACAATATAAGCTAACAAAAACCTGAATTGAAAACGAATTTTGGATACGTGTTCAGCATCCATGAAGGCACCTAGAGTAGAATTAACTCATCCAACAAAATCGATAACCAGACAGCTTTTTGTTGACGTTGCACCTCTAGTTTAAATTTCAAAACTCCCTAAAATTTTAATTTATTCATTTTTAAAACCTTGAAATGTTCTTTATACCAGCATCAACCTGATTTGATAAACCAAACAGGTAGATTTGATAAAGTTTCATTACTAAGTTTCATTACAATTTAGTTTTATCAAGAGTACATAATGATAAGAGTATGGCAAGCGTAACATTCTATGCAGTGAAGGCCTAAGAAGGCCCAAAAACTATGCTATGCGCGCTATCGGCTGACCCCCCCCACGAATTGACCCCCCTCTCACACCGCCCCTACATGGGTACGTGGTCCAAACGGAGGTTGCTCACTGCTTTGCATAATTACACGTTGAACTGGTTTATTCCACTTATGCCTAGTTTTGAAACTGCTCAGCGGCTACATCAAAAGAGTAGGCACAATTCCACTAGGCATAAGTGGAATACACGGTTGAAATTAATAGCGACCCAATTTGGGGAGGGGGTTTAAGCTTGTATGTTTAACATTTGCATGTAAAAACATGCTAAGCGAGTGAGTGACCCCCGTTTGGGACTGTGTACCCATATAGGGACGGTGTGAGAGGGGGTCAATTCGTGGGGGGGTCGCCGATAGCGCGCATAGCATAGTTTTGGCCTTTACTGCATAGAGTGTTAGGCTTATCATACTCTTATCATTATGTACGCTTGGTTTTATGAATTAAAACTACAAAAGCGACAGGTTTGAGGACGCATGACATAGATTCAACTATAACTTCACCCATTAAACAAATAATTGGCGAAAAATATAACGTATAATTGTTTGAGTTATTATGAAATTGCACCCAAAACTGTTGGATCATGTGTTGCTAACTTCACAGTCGCTCTGAAAGCTGGTGCAAATCTTCCCCCGGGGGAAGTTTTGCACCGGTGCAAAACTTCCGGGGGGAAGATTTGCACCGGTGCAAAATTTCCGGGGGGAAAATTTGCACCGGTGCAAAACTTCCGGGGGGAAGATTTGCACGGGGGAAGATTTGCACCGTGACATCGCACTAAGAAAGTTAACGATAAAATAGATATACCTAATAAAATGAAAATTTAGTTTTCCACATGAGCGGGGCGAAAAAATTTTGCGGATATCACTTGTTCGCGGGGCGGGGCGGGGCGGGGCAGGTGCCCGTCTGCGGGCCGCGGGCCGGAGCAGGTAGCAAAAATCCGGCCCGCGACCAACTCTGGGAGTACAAATGCGGACAATACTTGACTAACGCACCGGCACCAGCACTTTGACGCTATTGAAATCTTGCAGTATATATTTGATTTTTCGAAAAACGATGAGTTTTGCACCTCAAAAATAAATTTTCGCCGTTATCTCTTAAGGTGGTGATTCACTTTGGTCACATAAAGTTTGCACCATTATTACTCATTCATTACTTGGAGTTAAGAACCCATTCTTATATCAAAATGCAGCTTGACATTGTCTGTTTTTAATGCATACCATGGAACTAATGTTGCTTTTCTAAAATATTTTTAACACATTTTAGAAGAAGTATAATTTTCCAGATTTTTTGCAGACTCAAGTAAATTTTTTCGCGAGACATCGGTTATATCATTCGATATCGATACCCCCATCAAATAGCAGGGGACGATTTTTTATTTATTGTGAAATCGCTTTTCGTTTTGGAGAAATAAGCTGAAATGTGTGCGTGCGTAACCTGTATTTTGTCTACTTTTTTCTAATTTGTCAAGCGATTACTTTAGCTAGAAAGCAGTAATCGGGGCAACTAAAAAACGTCCCAGGGTATATTTGTACAGAACACATCTGTTGAGTAGCAGTCATCCAGCTTGCATGGTGAATGCTCTACAATCTTTGGAAAAAAATTCGTTGTGTTTTTGCATAAACTACAGTTTTAATGATAGCAGCTAGAGATGAGATCAGGGCCGAGAAAGCCCGGCCCGGTCCGGCCCGGCCCGGCCCGACGGGCCGGGCCGGGCCGCGCAGGCCTGCTGTCCAGTCAGGGCCGGGCCGGGCCGGGCCTGAGAAAAAATTAGTAAGGGCCGGGCCGGGCCGCGCAACTCCCAACGGAAAAAGCCCGGCCCGGCCCGGCCCTGTCCGGCCCTGCCAAGCCCTAACGTTTTTTACATATTTTGCACATGTACGCTTTCCATTTCTAATAATTGTGTTTGCCTTCCTGACTTCAAATTTCTTGCTTTCTTTGCACCAAATGAGACTGCATGTGCCAAGTATTGTTTGAGTTTGCATACGGTTTTTTGAAATTTTAGTTGATAATGAGTGCCTGTTTGTGTTTGTTTATGTCTACTTTTGAGTAACAAAAACTCCACCTACTATGTAACTATTTTAAACTCACTAAAACAATAAACCAGTTCGGTAATTCGACCTCGAGCTAATTTATTCTTCCGATTTATTATTCTCTTGACTATTTTCCTTAGTAGGGTGAAATTCTGAAATATTCATTATGCATAATTGATTTGAGAGAAGATGTATATACTTTGGGTCCCGAAAATAAGATAGTGAGCTAAGATATATACACATGATTGTACACATCTCAAAACGCCATAGAAGAATTTTTAAAAAATCAGGGCTTTTCAGGGCCGGGCCGGGCCGCGCAGACCTAAACGGCACTCAGGGCCGGGCCGGGCCAGGGCCTGAAATTTTTGACACAGGGCCGGGCCGGGCCGGGCAGACCTAAAATTTGAGCAGGGCCGGGCCGGGCCGGGCCTGAAAATTCGGCCCTGATCTCATCTCTAATAGCAGCCTAGGGGATAGCTGTTGCAAGACGATCGTGCGTTGGATAATTTGCCCCTATGAGACCTTCAGATCGACGCCCTTAGTTTGATTTTACGGCTTGCGTAGTTCAAGAAATGTTGGATTACTTGATTTCTGCAAAAATGACAAGTTTTCGACGCCAAAACTAGAAAATCGGCTATATCTCCCGGTACAGAAAAGCTAGAACGTTGCTTTAAAAAGCAAAAATATGAAAACGGGATCTTTCGAATGAATTGTAGTCATAACTGTATAGCTGCTTGCAAACTTTCAAAAATTGGGAAAAATCGCCCTGACTGGAAATACCGAATTTTTGAATCGGGATTGCGCGGAGGGTGTTAGAACGCTAAAAGAACGTATTTCGGAAAGTTTCGTCAAATTTCATCTTAATTTACGCCGCCAACCAACAATATGCGCCCAAAAGGGATCACCACCTTAAACCGTAAGGAACGCCAACCAACAATATGCGCCCAAAAGGGATCACCACCTTAAACCGTAAGGAATCGAAGAATACTCTCAAGAGCAAAGTTATAGGTTTTGGTGAGAGGATTCTAATAATGACTTCATAAGTTTTTCCGTGTAGTGTGACAACAGTTATGGTAAATTTAAGCTAATTTCTCCAAAACCCAAACTTTCGTGCCGCGACTTTTGTAAAATGTTTCCTAGGCTAGTCATGTAATTGTAGCAAATTTGAATGAATTTCAACGGAAAATGCTCTTTTAAAGCCGAAAAATGCACGAACCCGAACCAGCACTTTAAACAATTCTTCAGTCATCAAATAGTCAAGATTTTAATAGTTGTTTATTGTATTCAAATTTACACTAAGTTTAATTAAAGAAGCGAAAACCTAACGAACACATGTTTATGAATATTATAACTTACATATCCAACACTAGCCGGCATCGGCAATATATATAAAGATTGTGTCTAACTAGACTTTGTTGTCTCTAAAGTGTTTTGCAGCAAGTATTTCCCTCTAATTATTTATCAAAGTAAAATAGGAATAAAATTCCAACTTTCCACTATAGAACCAGATAGTTTTTCATTAATCATTACACATTTATCAGTTGCAAAAAGTAAAAACTATGGATGCTATAAAATTTTTAAATATTCACAAGAAATATCGTCAGCTGCAGCTGTCACCTGATGGCGCTTTCCCTGCAGTTTCGCCTCATTCTTCAGAGCCCGCCTTCCCTAAATTGTCAGGGTTTTTGACTTCTGAAATATTTAACATGGTTTTCCTTCTGGTCTTTCACGGAATCTATAACTGCATGGTTTATTGCTGGTTCAGCATAGTTTTCTTGGCCCATTAGCTTTATAAATTATTCACCTAGTCAAACTGTCATGTTAAGGGCTTAGTTAGCTTTGCTTATGGTCTTTGGCTTTGTCCGAACGCGCCATTATGAACAAATTGTATTTTAAAGCATATAACACAGTTTTTTGTGATCTGCTGTGCTGATATTATTTTTATTGTGTCTATCGCTTTCGTACTACTACTTTATATTTAAATAGACCTCCTTGTTTATGCAAATTTAAACACTAGTAGTGGAATGTCTTAATTATATACGTTAATGCATTTCATTTAATTTTTGAATCGTCTTTATATAAGAGTATTTTCTTTAAAGTAATGCTAGCTATTTTTGATTGCTGTGTATTTGCCCTATTACCTTTGATTTTGCTTCTGCTCTTTTAGCTGCAATGAAAACATCGACGGACCGATTAGTGGAGATTTTAAGTGGTTAATGCAAGATAATGTGCTCAATCTCGATATGACTTCGATTTATTATTTTGTTGATACAATTAAACGTTTGCAATTACTGTTGCTATTATTTGTTGCTTCATTTATTCAATGCAATGACTCTTGTCCGGTGCCATGCAGTTGCAATGGATTAACGGTTGTCTGCGAGGACAAAGGATTGGAAGAAGTCCCAAAGGGCATCCCTTCAGATACTCAGCGCCTGTAAGTAGCTATCACAGACAGCTAAGATTAGTTTGTGGGATTCCCAACTTTGCACTCTCCCCAGGCAAACGGTAAACAACAAACATGGGTGTCGCTCCCACAAGAAGATCTGTGGGCTTCTCGATCAATTTTAATGTATAGCAACAGGAATATGAAAATCAGGGTTTCTGAAACTATAATTTATCGGAAAAGAACAAAATTTTATCGCACAAACAGCGATCTTCCATTTTATTGTTTTATGGGAGAGGCAGGAGATGAGTTATCGTGGTGTTCTTGATTCAATAGGCCAGAATTAATCAGTAACATTTGTTTATTTTAGCGATCTTCAAAGTAATCACATCAGAGTGATTCGCCGGGAAGATTTTTCTCATTTGCGAAATCTCAAAATACTGTAAGCGTTGTTGTATTGTTTTATTTTACATTTTGCTTTAACAGACTGCAGTTTAAATTATTGTAAATTATGTATTGAATAGACAATATTTAAGGTTATTGTTATCGATTACTATCGAATGTACGATATGCATATTCTTTTACTTTTCTACATTTTTAGACAATTATCCAAGAATGAACTACATTCAATCGAAAAGGATTCGTTTAGAGAATTGTCTCGACTTGAACGACTGTAAGATTTCTTTTCTGGATGCTGAGTTGTCGTACTGTGGGTTTCAGCTTCCGTTTTCATTATAGTATTTTCTTTTAGACTGTGTTTGAGAAATCACCACCAGCTAGATGTCTTTTTGTAAACAATTATGCACTGAAAACCCTGCTGCAAAGTATACTTGTACTGTTACAAGCTGTGTTAAAAGCATCTGGATGTTTTGAGGAAGGAATGAGATGTGGAGTTAGCTTTTCAAAGAAAGATGTTGTTCCCCCACTTTCTTAATTATTGAGAAAATGGATCATAAAGTTGAACACGAATTCTGTCGGAAACATTTTACTGCTTGCTCCTTGGAGGATATTCTTTAGATTGACCTTTTTAGCAAGCTTAGTGACTCACTGTTGTGATTGCGTAGAAGACAATTTGAGACCTAAAAAATTATATAAACTTCAGGCGGCAACAGATTCAGGTCCAATTTTTTAAATATTAAAACTTTCTTAGTAAACGTTTGCCAATAAATTAATCAGCAGATTGTCACTGTTGTTTTATAAATTGAACCTGGAGCAGAGATGGACGCGGGACGAAATTTTTTGTCCCGTCCCGTCCCGTCCCGCGGGATCCCGCGGGATCCCGCGGGCTCCCGCGGCCCGCGTCCATCTCTGACCTGGAGTCCTCAACTATTTCAAAGCCGACTTTTAAACGGGTAAATTGAAATCCGTCCAATCTGCAAGATAAAGTAAACAACATTTAGAGACTATAAGCTGTCTACATTTAGTTTAATCCGCGTAACTGTACGCAGAGTTGGAAGTGGACTCCGGGTACCCGCGGGCCGGGCTGGACATGGACACATTTTGCTACCCGGAAATGCCCGGCCGGGCAAATCTGGTCAAGTCTGTGTTCTCATCCGGGTAGATCTGGACACTGCAATTTATCGAAATTTTAGTCTTTCGTGTATATTCTTGTAGAATATGGCTTTGAAATGCCAACACTAAATGTTTAGCAACAGCAGACACAATTTTAGCACAGCTTTGCTGACTGTAAAACAATTTATGTAGCAGGGACCATAATAGCAGCTATCGCAGGTGGTGTTCGCGTAAGTCTTTGTATTTTGTCTGGACAGATCTGGACACAATATTGCCGCCCGCGGGTCTGGACCGGGCACAGAAATTGAGACCTCGGGCCGGGTCTGGGTGGACAAATTAATTTTTTGAGCGGGCCGGGCCGGGTCTGGTCAAATTTAAAATGTCCACTTCCAACTCTGAACGAGGATTAAGAACTTGCTGAACGCCTGCAAGTGGATTAAACAGATTATTAACTATTTAGTGATTAGTCTTTGAAGAAACTAAGCTATTAAGCGAAAGAAATGTTGGGATTAATGCGAATTGGTTAACTCTTGGTAATACTGGTAATACTGGATTAAAATTAAAATTAAGTTTTAACAAGTTCAAATTTAGAAATTTACAGAAATATTCCTTTTGTAGTGATCTGTATTGTCTTCAGATTCTTGAAAAATACTTGAAACTTAATTGATTTTAATTTTTAATTTTTGATTTGAGATTTTGTATTTTCAAATTTTTTAAATTGTAACAACAGAAATTTTTAGAATATGCAATTCACTAGACTCAAGACCGTTTTCCGCGGCCATGACTAAGCCAGATTATCGGATTAGGGTTTTCACGAATAGCCGGAAATCCCTTAGGTGTTCCCGTCTTTGGCTTAAACCTAGATTTGTGTAAATTTTCAATTTTCAATTACATTCTAAATTTCCGCTCTGTCGCTGGCATTGAAATTGGACTTATCAGAAAGAAAATCAAACCCAAAAGTTGTTCAGACTTTAAATGCTCCGATTTGAGCATTCAGTATACATCAGACCAATCATGTATACATAGTCGTGTTTACATGGAAAATTGTTGGTAATTTACTATCAAACATTTGGAGACATTTCTTTCTGGAGATTTTGTGAATTAAAAGTTTGTCAGAAAGCTGAGAGAAAGGATATTTTTTCTTAACCATTTAATTGCCATGAAGCCAAATTAAATCATGTTTTAGTGAAAACTTAGAACTTATTTTTGTTGCCACAGAAAATCAGAATTTGCTTGACTTGAAACTTTTTGATATGATCGGTATTCCGTACACACATTTGTTCATCTGTAGAACTTAACAGTTTGATTATGAGTACCGAGTACGTATGTACGTACATATGTGAAATAAATTTTTGAAACTTTTACCTTCAATTCGCAACAACGTTATGGCCGACAACATACCTCACACAAAACTCTAAGACCTAACCTTCGCTTTAGTTTTCAGATTAATATTTACGTATACGTATACATAACGAGGGTTATTTTTCAGACTACAAAAACTTCTATAAACTCTAGTTTGAGGCTCCGCTGTGTCGAAAATTTTTAAGTGTGTATGCATTGTTTTTAAAAGTTAAACTTTTTATATCTATTTGAAGTTTGACTGGAACGAACTATCGTTGGAAAAATAAAAAGTTGCAACCATATTGCCACATAGAGTGATTTATTTATCGTTTTTTCGTACCAAAAATAAGGATAAAACAAAACTGGTGAAATATGCTATTTTTCAAGTTTTCAGTTCGGCTGAGAAAAGGAATAGGCAATAATTTTTAAGAATCATAGAAACCGAATCTGTTAAAAAGCGCACAACAACAAGATTTCCAGCTTTTATTGAAGTGTGGAAATTTCAATGGTTATTGTCGTTTTCTTCGGTCAGTGATTTTAAGTCGAAGTTTATAGGATTCTTTTCTCTTTGTGATGCTATCAATATGAATAACATATTTTGAGTTCTAATCTACATAAACATATGGCCGACCGGCCAGCTATAGCTATTACTCTAAACTGATATTTAGTACCTGCGTGCGTACCTGGTAGGAAAGAGGTCGTCGTGTAGGTGTCTTGAACCTACACTGAAATTCAGAACACTATTAACCAGTTGCAAACTTATGTAGAAGGCATAAGATGAATGACAGAAAATAGAAGAAAATTTGCAAATGTTCTGGCAACGTTTTGACTTGGATAGTTTTTTAACTCCTTGCGTGAAATTTCAGCTACCTTTAATTGAGTGAAGGAAGTGGAGAAGCTGTGAGCGGGTTACCGGGTCCGGATAATTCTTCCGTATGCGCACACCTGTGTCTAAAATTAGCAAAACTTAACCGATTGAGCTCAAATTTGGTATGGATGCATTTGAACATATTTCTGATCGATCTGTGACAAAAATTTAAGTTTTAAAAATTTAAATTTTTAATTGTTTTAAGAGGATAGAAAGGAGAGCCAAACAATTTTTGTCTCCGATTTCGATGGAAAGTTGTATACAGGGGGTTTTAGGATCGCTGAACTTGAATCTGAAAACCATTTTTCGATCCGCCTTTCGTTAGCTAAAAGCAAGCATGAACATTAAGCTTACTTCTTTAGGTTGTAGCTAGCGAAAAGTCTGACCGAAAAATGGTTTTCTGATCATGTTCAGCGATTCTAAGAACCCCTGTATATATACAACTTTCCATCGAAATAGGAGGCAAAACTGTTTTTGGTTCCCCTTGGTCCTCCCTTAACAAACTTAAAAATTCAAATGTTTAAAAATCTTAATCTGATTCTGGCTCCGCTGAAGTTTCACAACTGGGTGTTGAGGCATTTAGAATTGTATGAACTTATTTTTCTTCTCTGTCACAGTTGTTATAATTTATATATTACTAAACACAGCTATTGGATGGCAGTTAAAAGCTTACATTATAGAATTCTTGTCCTGTATGGTTTACTGGATCAAAAGTCATAAAACTTTTCTTTTGAAATGACGGAGTTTTGTGTACCAAAGTTCTTAACTTTGAAATAGGGGCGCTCTAATCAAGCAGTGCAAATGGACATGTTGTTGTCACTGATTATAGCTGTAGGACTGGTAGCATTGGTCAAATTTACTTTTTGCATTATGGACCTTTGTTTAGTGCAAATGGCTATTCCGTGTCAAATACTTCTCAACCTCAAAATCCTCAGTTTCACTCAATTTGAGCTTTGAAGGTTTACAAAACGGACTGGTTGAGTAGAAACGATAAACTTTGAATTCTTTTTAGCTACATCCAAAATTCTTACCAACATTGGAAAAGGGGGGGCTGAATTTAATTGGAGATGCATAGATTATTCAAACAGACGTGAGAACTTAAATAATTATATAAATATTAAATTAAATGAGGAGTACTCGAGTAGTTAAATCCGGCGGTAATTGAAACAATTGTTAGTTACGAAAATATCGGAAAACATTTGTTTTGGTCAGGAAGGGTATGTGTGCTGTTTGCAGTTTGTACACTGCCACTCACACTTTGATTTGGTGTGCATTATATGATCAGGTATTTGCAAAATCACCATTATTCAATACCATTACTTTATTTGAGTATGGGATATGCTTTGGATCATGAAGAAATCTGAAATATATATTTATCTTATCCTGATTCCTTAAAAATGTGAGGTTACACCAGAAAAAGAACATGTTTTCAGCAGTATTGATTAAATACTTTGGAAACTTGCAGTAATTGTCTACAAAATCGTCGGCAATTTTAGATTGACTTATGTTTGGTTTTTGAACAGCATTCTTTTAAAGCTGTCAACTTGTCCTTTTTAATGTTCGCTATTTTTATTAAAAGTAGTATTCATGATTTGAAATAAGAAGAGTTTGAGGCAAAGCTAGATAAAATTAGCGTTCCTTTCCTAGCTTAATGGAAGCCTTCGCCTTGGTATCCAATGTGCCTCATACTGCCAATGGTTTGTCAATAGAAATTAGACGAGAAGTCCAAAAACTAACTTTTTGTAATTTAAGAAATTGGAAAACCAAAAACACTTCCAGCTAAAATACATCTATTTCCGAGCATAGCATGGTAGAAAAGAAATCATATCAGCTGGTAAAACTAGCTACGAAAAACTTTCAATAATATTTTCACCGTGTATTAAAAGGTGATTTAAACTTTAGCCTAAAGTTTTTCTATCATACCTAGCTGAAATAAACGACGTCTGATCGTTTAGTAAAATTAATGTTACAGTTCTAAGCTCCAGAATTATTGTTTCATGATCCAAACATATCTCCAAGCAGAATATACTTTTTGCACTCTACATGTGACAGCACCAGTGTATTGAGGTGCAGTTTTTGTTGCTGTGAGTGTGCTTTTTGATTTCAGACGGTTGAATCAAAATCATTTGAGAAGTTTGCCTGATAATTTATTTGCATTCATTCCTGATTTGTACAGACTGTAAGTGATGGTTTTATTATTCATCTCTGCATTCTCTGTGTACCACATTCGTGTTGTCCCGATCCTCACGGTTTTTACCCTTCTGCGGATACCCAGAAGGTGATCCGAAATCAGAATGTTAAAAACCTTTTTCTTTTGAGTCTTATTAGAAAGAATTAATTTTAGAAATTTCAAAAAAATACGTAAGATTCTAGAAACACTGTGTGCTCTAATCTAGCCATAGCTGTACCATGCCAGGTGGTTGTACCTATAATGAACCCTTGTCTGATGTCGCATAAGAAATTGCTGTTAGGCATCTATTTGAAACTGTACGTAATCATTATATACGTAGATGTGTAGCTTTGGTAGGGAAGACAGTTTGTATCCTCTTTTGTATATCGAACCTGTCATCAATTTTGGACAAGGCAGACAGCGAGGTGCCACTATTGTAAACAAGGATTATCTTGAAGGGGAAATTTCAATTACTACCACCACCTCTTGAGAAAACATTGGATATGTGAAAGGGTTGTGGCTTAAGATCTACTTAAGTGCAGGTGTGAAGAACCTTAGTGGTATGCTGGGTCACCTAGCATGATTTCCTGGGAGAAGTGTAGTAAACAAATTGATTGAATAGATTCTATTTAGAGTATATAACCTTCTTTCTTTTGTATTCACAATCATCGATTAGCTAGGACCTAGATAATCGATGATTGTGAATAGCCATAAATGAAAAAGCTTCTCAACGTTGGTTTCATTGTTCCAATATCCCACATTACTTCAGCCGAAAATTAGGTTAAGATTGACCCATTCAATCCAGGAAGGCTATGAGATTGTCCATGAGAAGACTTCGCTTTTGCTAATATCAAAGTTAGATTTTTCTTAAATTGTCACGTATACTGACGTTGTTGAACGTTTTTAATGTGAGGGTGACTATTAATATTAAGCTCTTCAAGTTTGTTCTGAGCTTGTTATGAGACAAGTCTGTCATCCAGGCTACACCTAGTGCTTGCAACATTAATAAATATCGGACAGTCAAGGGCATGTTAACTGTGAGGTTGACGGATACGATGAAACTAAACAGTGGCAATCCTAAATTTAAATTAGAACACCTAAAACCAGAAAATATTCGCAAAAACATTAAAAAGAATACTTTATTTGAGTTTTTGTAGTGTATGATAAATAATGTCGTAAAAGTGAGGGACATGAAATCTACTCTTTTTCCTATCTATTTATAAATTTTTCCTATATGTTGTAAAATATAATTAACAGCAAATATGAATGTACATATGTAGGATAGTTTATAGTAAATATTGTAGGGGGAGTTGGGGGGAGTGTCGGGCGACAGGTTGTTCCGGTGCCAGAGTGACATGTGAGAATTCCTTTATTAATGTCATCAAAACATTGTTTTACAATCATTAATTTGATGTCCAAATTTTATCTGATTAATTATTCCCTCGGGTAAAACTGGTAGGAATACTATCATGTAACTGTCGGTGCTCGTTTTATACACAGGAAGATGACCCTCCAGCCTCCAGCTCATTCTAGCATGGGCTGTTGTAGTTTTCACTGTTTGTCAAAATTTTAAAATTTTTTGAAACTGAAAATTTGTTAAAAATACAGGAGCTTCATCGGTCACTGTTCTTCCTACAAGCAAATGCGCATCGCCTTGATTTCTCTTGCAAAGAATTTGGTAAAAGATTCTTGCCTTACTCAAGATTTTGTTTCAAAGTGAATAGGTTGGACCGGAACGAAAAGTTTGCCTTTTAAAAATGTTCCTGATAATTTTGATTTTGAAAGTGACCAATTTAAATATTCTTGAAAAATCTAGCAGTAAATGCTAGGCCAAGCTCGGTCTAGCCTTATGGAGGCTTTCAGCCTAAATTGAGTTGTCTGCCTTTTGCTCTTCTTATAACCCTTGTCATTAGGGAGGTATGGGGGTTGTATTAACATCGAAATAGATTTAAATTTATGAGTTTGTTTTTAACGACAGCTGTAGTCAGTCTAAGTATCTTTTTGGCTGCGTTTGGTACCGATTATTTCACAATAAAAAGTTAAACCTATCTTGTTTGATGACAGCGCGCGCCCAACTTCCAACTTTTGAAATGCTAAACCTTGACGTTACCTTCAGATTGATGGATTGACGTTAAGCGCTTGTAAATTGGATGCTCTAATGGATAAGCGCTACATACATAAACGTTTGTGTAAACTTTGAAGGTCCTAGCTATCAATAAATGAAGCAATATTTTGCTTAGTTGCACAGGTATATAGGGGAGTTTAAAAAGCAGTTTAATGAGTTGATGACGCCACTTTAAATAATTACCTCGCAGAACGTTCCCTCAAGTTAAAAGCAGGGAACGATGCAGTATGGTTGCTTTGTTGTTGCCAGATCAGTCCCATTTGCAAAAGCGAAAGCGAGTAGAATACAATAAAAATGATTACTGTAGCGATGATACCAGTTTTTAGAAGTAGGATGCCATGCCAGTATAATACAGCGCATTTTGTTTCACTTCGCTGCTGTTCCAATCAAGCAAATTTTAAGTACATTACATACAAGTATGATCATCGAGGCGAGTTAATTAATAGTTAATGGCGAGTTGATAGACATGCACCCAGAAACTACTAATTTACTGTAATCTTTAACAATTGGTATAGATACTACTGTCAACACGGTGTCCAATTTTGGGGGAGGGGGGGTGTCTACCCCGACCTCGCCGAGGGGTCTACCCCTGAAAAAATTAGAAATATTGAAGGGGGTCTGCCTCGAAATTAGCGAAAAATTGCGAATTGTTAACATTTTTGACCAAAAAGTAGTAAAAACTGACAATTTTTTGCGATTTTTAAGAATTTTTTGCACCTCACCGTCGCCCCCCCATTCGGATTCGCCCCCCCACCCCACGTTATCCTATGGATACCTATGGTAGCATGTAGCCTACAAGTTTCCATTTACCATTTTATCGTTTTCTTTCGGCAAATTTTAGTTTGATTTAGTTTATTGCCAGCACAATCCATATCCTTCCTTATGCCAAGAATCTACAGCAATACAATTTCCACGGAACAACACCCTTTGCTTGCAAACAAACGTCCAAAAGGCTGATTTGATGGATTTTATAGCAATTCTAAGTTTGTTTGCAAAGCATGCGAGGAATTGTTATTGTGCAACATTAAATGTTCAAAACACAAATATTAGATGTCGGCTTCTGCCCCGCATCTGTCAACCACTGCTCGTCTCGCCCTTTGCAAACTTCACTGCGATGACTGCAAATGCAAAGTGCAATTGACAGCTTGTCAGTCTTAGTTTCTGGTGTATACTTTATACGACCCCTTGTTGACATTCCTTTAAATTGCTTACAATTTTGATAGTAGTAAGAGCAAACAAAAGTTTAGGACGGCTTGAATGAAGCATCAGCTTCAGTTCAAGGTGGACGCTGGACGGTCATAATTTGTTGTTGAAAAATCAAATTTCGAATTCCGATGCCCTCATATTCCAAATATACCATTCCTATCGTTCCTTCTTCTTCAAATCATTTATTTTTTAACCAAATCAGAAATATATTTTTGTGTTCGACTCAATGCGACTGGTGGTCCTTCGTTGGAATGATGGGGCGCTGCCAATCTCGTAATATAAAATTTGGCCTAATCGCAAATTCTGTGGAACTCATAACAACAATATGAAATTTTGCCCTGTCAAAAAATTTGTAATGAGCAGCTGGCCAATGTAATTCTGCCCAAAAGCTCATTGAAAATGAATTCCAGCTGTGGTTTTGCACTAAATTTTCAATTTGTACTCAGAGGCAAACACTTTGCCTACCGTATTGTTACTATAACATTAATTACGTAAGTAAACATTAAACGCTGGTGTAAGTGTTCTACTGCTACTAAGCAGGTGTTGTAACATAAGATCTTGAATTATGGGACTATAAATCTTAAAATTAATTGATCTCCACTTTCCATTGACACTGATGGGAATTCGCTTACGTACGTACATTAAGTGGATTTTGATATATAGTGGTCGGCGGGCGGCAGACTTAAAGCAGATTAGCTACGAATTAAATTGAACAGAACCAAACCAGTCACTGGTGTAGGTTTAGTTCTTTGAAACAATACATTAAAGGACCATTTTCAGAAACCACCTTGAAAAATGACCAAAAAAGGGTTATGATGAACATTGAGTATTATTTTCTGTTTTATGTACTGTTCTTGTTTATTTCCAGATTTTGTTCATATTTTGTTATTCTAATGTATTGATACATATCCTCTCCATAATTAACTTAATCTGTATTTTTACTGAAATTAGGCACTGGGGCATTCTTTCAAAATTAACCACCAACTGTGAGATTATTTAAATACAGTTGTATGTACATATATAATGTAGCTTCTGTTTTAAGCTTGGATGCTTTAAAACGTAATATAGAAAAGAGTTCGGATCTTTTCCACAATCCCCCCTCAAAACAAACAGGTTGGATTGGGGGTTATTGGGTGATTCAAATGCGTTCATATTTTGGTAGGGTGCTACCTGAGGCTCAGCGATTTCAAAAATGTAAAAAATTTCAAATTTTTAAAAAATTTAAAATTTTTAAAATTTCAAAGTTTGAAAATATTTTAATTTTCCGATAGAATCGATGATGGTGAGTATTTTCCCTTCTTGCACCAACATCTGAAAATGCTTCCTGCGATCTCTACAGCGGATCTAACTGCCAAGATCAAAAGAACTTGCCGCCAATAGGAACAGGATTACTGTTGTATATATACAGGAGGCGTTTTCCTTTGATCTTTACAGTTAGAACCGCTGTACAGATCGCAGGAAGCATTTTCAGATGTTGGAGCAAGAAGGGAAAATACTTACCATCATCGATTCTATCGGAAAATGTAAAGAAAGTTTAAATTTTGAAATTTTAAAAATTTAAAAATTTTTTAAAAATTTGAAATTTTTTACATTTTTGAAATCACTGAGCCTCAGGTACCACCCTACCAAAATATGAACGCATTTCAATCACCCAATAAGCCCAATCCAACCACTTTGTTTTGAGGGGGGGATTGTGGAAAAGATCCAAGAGGTCCTTCCCTTATGTTCGACATGGCAGTTTTTGTCAGCTGTAAAAATTGAAATACAGAAAAGTCATAGTTATAAAGTAGCCTTCACATTCGGCAACTTAACAAATTTTTATTTTTTTCTAAACCACTGATGTGATTTCTAGGTATCCTTTGTAGTCCACAATTTGATAATTTATTGTTGGTCACACTCTTACACATAGAAACTTGTACACTTTTAAACATGAAGTCCACGTTAACACGTTCTAATGGAAAACCCATTACGTAGTGAATTGTGTCTGTTGAGGTCATCCGTGAATACAAGATAATGGAAATGTATAAATTGTTCGGAGTGCTAAATTTTCTTTGGTCACAAATGGAAGAAATTTCTAAATCCACACTAAACAGTTCTGAGATTAAGAAATAATGTTCTTTGGACGAGCTATCGATGAATGATATATTTCAAACTTTCTTCGACGCCATGGGGGTCAATCTGCAACATAAGTTCGCGCATAAGTCCAAACACAAAGAATTAGACATCTTAGAAATATATGTTCCGAAGCTATATAGACCAGGGAATAATATAGCGCCAGAAATACATTATAGCTACGAGTGGAACGCACTGTATTATCAGCACCAGGTACTCGCTTTGCATGGTACCGGTTGATCCGTATCTACAAGTGTGTAGTACTGAATAAATCAAACAAATCGCCCAAGAGAATAAATTCTGTGGGAACGGGAAGGCTAGCTTAGGTCCTGCGGATGATGAAATAACGGATATTTTCTAGTTTCTACAATACTCCCACAAACAAAGATAGTTGGTTTGGTGGTTATCAGAGGATACAAATGTGTTAGTCTGTTGGGTAGGCTGACGTCCTAGGGTCAGTAATTTCAATAATTTAAAAATATATTTATTTATTTTTTGGTAGAATCGATGATGTTGAGTACGTATTTTTTCTTGTTGCTCCAACATCTGAAAATTCCTGCGATCTGTACAGCGGTTTTAACTGTAAAGATCCAAGGAAAACGCCTCCTTGTTTACTGTAGTCTTAATCTTTGCGGGTCGAGCTGATGTACAGATTGCAGGAAATATTTTCAGAAGTCGATGCAAGAAAAAATGCTCAGCACATCATAATCGCTTCAATCGGAAAAATAAATAATCTTCAAAAATTTTTAAATTAGCTGAGCTTCATTCAGCATCCATCCTACCAACATGTAATAACAACAGTTTTGATAACCAGCGTTGTTTGTGGAGGGATTGCGGAAAAGATACGAAATCCATACCCATACTCTGTAGCTCGGGCATGCAGAATAAGGCAAGATAGTCTAATCATTCGCGTACAGAGCATGGGTATATACCGCGCACTGATAACAGAGAGCCTGCCACCACTTTATGTAGGTGCTATTGGCTGGACTTGTACCATGCTGATTTTAGGTTAGCTACGTTTAGGTATTTCGATGTAACAGGAGGAATAACTGAGGTTTAAGGTTATAATATACATAGCTGTGTATAGTGATTTGGTTTACTATAGCACTTATGTTAAAAACGTACAATGCAGTCTTAAGCTTATTTTGAACTGTTGTAAGTGATAGTTTTTGCAAACTTAACATGCAAAGTATATATGTATTTTAATTTTAGCGATTTGAGTGAAAATTATTTATCTGTGATCAAAAGAGCCACCCTTGATGGACCAAGGAAGCTAAAAAATCTGTAAGTAGAATGCAAAGATGGAGTTACATAATGCAAATATTACCTTTTTCGGCTTGAATAACTCAGCTGTTACGAATCCTTTTTCTTTGGGGTATTTCCCTAACTACATGTACCATCCACTAAGTCAATTTGGGACACTTCTGCAGTCGAAAACTGACTCTTACTACAAAAAGTCAGTTTGAAAATGATACATTTCAAAATCTCGCATGGTGATGTCGCAGACATGCGCTGGAGGCAAATTTGTGATCAGATTAAAAATCCCGATTTGCAGAATTTTCTACCCATAACTTTTTCGGTCTATTGTGCCGTCAGCAAGGTCCGTGGTAAGGGGTGAGGTCGAATTCCTGACCCTAACATCCGATCTTTCATATATGTGTGTGGCCGCTTCCTCATTGGCCAGTCAGCCAAATGATTCAGGTTTCGGTTTCGAGAAGTGCTGATTCCAGAGTTTACCTACCTATGTAATACATCTATAGGGTGCTTATAGTTTATGATGAATAGTGAAAAGAGAAATGTATGTACCGAGTTGCTACAACCAATCTTGTTTCGACCCGTGAAAACATTTCTCGGCCGTTCTCTTTCCTCGGTTACGGTTTTCTCGATCCGGCCTGCAATAATTTTTTGTTTTAAAAATACCCAAATTATAGATAAAATTATATAAACTATATTATTATAAGCGTTCTATTAATTTTTATATTACGTTAATTCAGAGTTTTATATTTATGTTGCCTTGTTGTTGTTGTTGCCTGTTGTTGCCACCTTGTTGCAAAAGCAAATTTTGCTAAGTATATCTGAATTAATAAAATAGTTTCCCTTTTCAATTTCTGTGCAACGATTTATTTGTCTGCACCCTGCAATCAATTGCCGAAAGAACGGGGCGATCAAGTTTGAATTCAGGTAATAATACGCCTAGCTTTATGAAGATTAGTTATTTTACTCATGGAATGAATGAACAAAATAACTCTTTATTGAAGGAAACTTTTTCAGGCAATTAGATCATAATTTCATCAGTTGCATTGACGGAGATTCATTGAAATTTCAAACAGAAATGGAAGTACTGTAAGTTTTCGATTTTGATTTTTTCGAGTTCGGCAGTTTTGAACGGCAATGAATGTGTTTTGCACAGTGCAGACTCGGAAATTAATTTCAAATTTAATGACTCAATTTTCTGCTAGATACTTCAAATAGTTTTGTCTTTAAACGTTGTTCCTAATATGCGTCCAAAGAAATAAAATGTAGCAATTATTTAATTTGTTTTTATACAATGTTTTCTTTTGTGCAAAGTTTGCGACTGTCATAATATCTTGTATATAGCGGTAGTTGTACTTGGAGAGTAACATTTTACTACGCATTTTTTCTCTATATGACCATATTTACAGAGCTATAAACTGCTTTCTGAAATGGGCTTCTTGCAGAATTCAAAATTTTAGAGCATAATTTTAAATTTGTCACAAAAGTGGTGGTTGAACAGCCTGTTTGTATGTACTTGTGTGTCCTGTTTTGGAGAGTTGATGGATTAAGTCACCGAAGTATATTTGAGGATTTGACTGCTACTTTTAGTCAGTTAGTTCCCTGGCTTGTCCTTGAAACACATGATGGCGAAAAATATGTAATATGCGGAAGCTTGCATAATTGTCATATAGTGTAGTTTTTGCGTATTGCAGATGCAGTAGCTAGCTATGACGATTGTATTGGGTATGTAACACAACACCTACCTACGTTACATGTACAATGAAAATTGACAGAGCATAAACAGAAAGCGACAACGATATTATGAAAATGTTAAGCGGAATAATATTTAAAGGACCAAGAACTGGAATCTGTAACATTTCAACTAATCTTTGATATCAATCAATATATAGTCTGTAACAATTTTGGCCTATTCGCTGATACCAAAGCGGCTAAATTCTTGATTTTTCAAAGTTTCAGACATTCAGCCTGATCTGATGATTAGCACGACATCATGACCTCAAGTTTAATAGCCATCAGCTCATCCAAAACGATCGAGAATAAATAACATTCGGATTGTTATGAGAACGAATTACTAAACCTGAATATGTTTGTAGTTTATTTGTTGGTTTATTGTTTCAGAACCCTAAATCACAACAACTTAACCAGTCTGGACAAGGATCTTTTCATAAGAATGCGAAAACTGAGAACACTGTAGGCAAGAGTCCATGATTTTCTTCTATATATTAGAAGAAGAGTAAGCCACTAGAGGGCTCCTCTTCTTGGCATTGCGTAACGGTGCTCCGACCACAATACGCGAATGTTCCCCCGTTTGGGGGGGGTCGCCAAATCATACCCCCTCCCCGTTTGGTGGGGGGGGGGGGGTAGGCAACAGCCAATCAGATTGCAGAAACCCCCTCCCCGTTTGGTGGGGGGGGGGGTAGGCAGGCTGATTCTGGCTTTTGAAAAAGGGTCCCCGTTTGGGGGGGGGGTCGACACAAGAGGTCCCCGTTTGGTGGGGGGTATGTAAAAGGGGTCCCCGGTTGGGGGGGGGGGTCACAAAAAGTGGTCCCCGGTTGGGGGGGGGTCGCCAACAGCCAATCAGAATGAGAGAAACTTAGCCTGCTTGAGCGACCCCCCCCCAAACGGGGACCCTTTGGCGAATAGAACAAAAACTACCGTAATCCTCTGCTCTACCCCCCCCCCCACCAACCGGTGGGGGGTTTTCTGCAATCTGATTGGCTGTTGGCTACCCCCCCCCCCACCAAACGGGGACCTCTTTTTGGCTACCCCCCCACCAAACGGAGGGGGGGTATGCGATGTCGATTTGGTCGACCCCCCCCCAAACGGGGGAACATTCGCGTATTGTGGTCGGAGCACCGTTACGCAATGCAGTGAAGAGAAGCCCTCTAGTGGCTTACTCTTCTTCTTCTTTATAATAGTGCAATTATGCACTCTTGCTGTAGGTATTGATATTTACCGATAATATGAGTATTTGTGCGCCGCCAGCAGCCAGTTTTAGGTTAACAATAAGAGGAGCGATTGAAACTCAGGCTGCTGCCACTCGTATTACGCCAGTCGGAAGAGGCTTCTAGTTGCTGAACCCTTTGATGCCTTGCTTAATGATAATTGATATAGAAACCTTTATTAAACTTATCGATAAGAATAGGAGTATGCCAGGAGTGGGATGGATATTAGAACTACTCTTATTTACTACCAGTTTCTTGCAATGTGATTCGCCTCCCTGTTGCGCGGTAACGGTGAATACAAAAGAGTCATGCACTCAACATGAGCGCAAATCCGGGTTTGCTTATTCTATGTTTAATGCCATAGTGGCGTGTAACTTAAAACGACTTTGTATTGTGCTCCTGTTGGCAGTTAATGTAGGGATAGAGGACCGTATGTCGAAAAACGGAATAGTAACTCCTCTGGCTACGCAGTCAGGCCTGTTCATTTTGTAAATCTCTGTTTACAATGCTATCATTTTTAATAATTTGATTTCAGACGACTTGCGGCAAACCCCTTGCAATGTGACTGTCGCATCGAATGGTTGTCTCGATGGCTGAGGCGGAATCCTAAGTTGGGACTCAATGCTAAGTGTGTAATGTCTGGTCATGTCCGGAGTAGAGATATTGTGGATCTTGGTCAAGCATTCATTTGCAGTGGTAAAGTCTGTTTAGCGTTAGATTCGTAGCATTTGAATACTCGACAGGTTACAAGTATGGATTCCATTCGATGCCGGCTTCAGTGGTTGCCAAAAAATTAACCAAGACCCCAATATTTGGTTACAATTGATCAGAAAACGCATCAATAAATTTATGCTGCATCGGATGTACTATTGTGGAGTGAATATGTCGTATTTCGCCTTGAAAACTTACAGAAATAGTTAACAATAGTCTGTTCAGTCTTGTACACAGTATTCTACTTTGGACAAAATTGCTTTCACAGCGGGTGGCAAAATCCGCGTCCATAAGAGTCCGCAAAGTTTCTTTAAATTTCATTGTGAAATTTGTAGTCCCTTTTAGGGATGCAGCTTAGCTTCTGTATGACAGTCTTCAAACGAGTTTCAAACGACATTAGAACCCAATTTACTGGCTTGGGATACAGATCTTTGGTAAAATGAAAGCCTGCAGTGAGTCTCGACTACCAGAGCTCAAGTAAAGCTACGAAAGTCTACTAGAAAGTTTACTTCAAGCTTAACTGATTTATCAGAATCTATCCATAAACATGTTCTCTGTTTCAGATTCTTCTGAAGAGTCTTCAGTATCCAGTGAAACTTGTGAAAACATTGCAATCTGTCCACCGCTGTGCAAATGTTCCGAGACAAGGATAAATTGCCGTAACAGTGGTCTCACTCATGTTCCTCCCAACATCCCTGAAGATACCACTGAATTGTGAGTCTTCTGAAAGATGTGTCTGTCTGTAGAAAGTGGCAAAGTAAGAAAACACAAAGAAACTAAAATGATAGGAGTCTGGTTATACTCTAAAAGGTATACTGTATAGTTGAGTTTACTCTGACAAATTAATTAATTATGTTCTTAGAATTATTTCCGAAAATATAGCAGGGTTGACTTTGGATTTTTCGTTACAATCATACACCAGTTGTTTTCCCAAAGAAGGCCTTGTCAGATTTTGCCAGGAAAATAAACAATTGTCGAATTGTCGATTTAGGTTGCCTGGTCAACATCAGCCAGCTTGCAAATTTGTTTTATTTTTGTATTTCAGGAGACTTGAACAAAATCGCATTCGGTCCATTCCAAAGAAAGCATTTGCTAACTTGAAAAAACTGCAAAGACTGTAGGTATTGTTTTTGTGTTTTGTTGACATGTACATACTTGTATATAATTTCTTTTGAAATATTCCTTGTCCATTACGGGTCGTTTCTAGTTTTCGTTCTAGCTGGAGGTCCCTCCCGAAAGCGGGAATTATCACCTGATATTAAATGACTCGGTTTCATTCATAAGGTGGATTACAGAAAATTTTCAAAAAAGGTTATTGAAAAATTCCGATTGATAACTTTATATCCAATGGGACCAATGTTTCTGTGCAACTATGTGCTGTAGCATTTCAGAGATCTTAGTAACAACGACATCATTGAATTATCTCCCGATTCATTTGTTGGCTTGGAGGCTTTGTCTTCATTGTACGTAAAATGGAATGTTTTCTATTTCTGTGGCTAACCTTGGATTGGATCTTATTTGTTTTGTGTTAAAAGAACTAAGCTGTTAATATTCTTAACACTGTACATAGATTTTGTAACAGTATACTTTAATTAACCGAGAAATTTAAGTGTACTTGTATCGTGGAATAAATCATGGAATGGATCCATTGCTATTTCTAGAATATTGTACGGAAACAAAATTGTGGACCTTCCACGAGGTATATTCCGTGGTCTGACAAATCTCCAGCTCCTGTTGCTAAATGCTAACAGAATCCACTGCATTCGGACAGAAACGTTTGACGATCTGATTAGCTTAAACTTACTGTAAGTAAAGAAGGGATATAAATTGCAGATCTATGTTGATCATTATTTTTAGCATCGTTCATGTATATTTGAAATAATTTCAGTTATATGCAGCAAAGTAATTTTAAACACACTGATGTTCAATTAATTATTGTTAGTATTTTTAATTTCAGCTCTTTGTACGATAACAGAATAAGATCCCTGAGCAATGGAACTTTTCGCGGTCTTCGAAGTTTGCAAACAATGTAAGAACATTCAACCAAGAAAACCTACAGCATTACAAAAATGGCAAATGCTATTATATACTGTTTGACACAACCGAACGCATGCGCGCTACTTTCGTAGATACATATATCGAAACTTGAGACGAATTCAGATAATTCCTTCTTTCAATTAATCATTGCAAAGTATTAATTTGTTTCTATATTTAGGCATTTAGCTTTAAATCCCTTGATCTGTGATTGCAATATGGAATGGCTGGCAGAATACTTGATCACAAATCCTGCTGAAACAAGTGGAGCCAAATGTGAAAGTCCTGGCCGAATGGCTCGGAAGCGAATTGCTGCACTTCCACCATCTAAGTATCGCTGCAAAGGTGAATTAAAGTGTGGTCTTTGTATTTTGGTTGGAACTTATGCTGTGTCTTCCCAGCAAGAAGGGAGGTTGCTTTGATCCAAAAGGTAAAAAATTTTCGGGCAAAAAGTGATTGGAGGGATCTGTGACAAAGTAGGAAAAGGATGTAGCTTCTTGAGGGAAGGTCTAGCAGCTGAAAATAGCATCTAAGGTTTAGCTTTTGCCGTTTCAATCGTTGTTTCTATTCTTGGACAAAATTAAAATTCTAAAAGATATTTGTGAAAAAAACGCTAAATTTTTCCTAAAGTTTAAGAATTTTTGGGAAGGGGTAGAAAGGAAGGAAGAAGGCCAATTTGCGGGGAGGGTTTAAAAAAACCCGTTTTTTCGGAGAAGCTCAGTTTGGATGTAGGGTCTTCTCCCAGCCCTTTGCAAGTACAAGCAAGCACTTCTTACAGGTTTTCCTCAACTACGATTTACATGTATAAAGCCCTGTAGTCCTCATTTTTACAAAATATATTTCATTCATAAAGTGAGTTAATCCTCAACTATACCAAAACGAAGACATCAAAATATAAATACAATATGTTTTGCTTTAGGTTCGGAAGAATATGTAACCAAGTTGGCTGGGGAATGCGTCATCGATTATCCATGTCCAGAAGAATGTTCTTGTACAGGGACGATTGTAGATTGTCGAAAACGAGGATTTTCAGAGATACCAACTGAGCTACCTATTTTTACAACAGAATTGTAAGCGCACATACATATGTACACTCACATTAATAAACATTGTTCTAGTTAATATGAAATATGAAATATAGAAGAATAATTATACTGCAATCCAGCACCCGTAAAGAAACAGTTCTGATTGTCACAATTTTGTTTGTTAATTTTAGAAAGCTTGACGATAATAAAATTACCGAGCTAAAGTTTGATGAAGCTTTCAAGAAACTGATAAACTTGAAGAAGCTGACGTTGTCAAGAAACAACATTGGACATATTGAGGAGAATGCCCTGTCTGTTATGGCGTCACTCGAGGAACTGTAAGATACTACTATTTTGCTTTGTATTCTATTTTTAGCAAAAACAAATCAGTTGCTAACTGTAGTTGCCACTGATGCCGACACGAATTTACCTTTCGGCATTTTTCATTTATGACAACCCGTTATATTGCTTTAATATCCATCCAAGTCCTGAATGATGAATATGGTTTGAAAAATCGAATGTTCGTCTTACGCAATTTGATACACATATTTGAAGCTTGGATGCTTCCTTATCCTGCAGTTAACCATCGAAAAAGGGTCCTAAAAGTTTTCGGTCAGGGTCAACTTAAATTTTAGCCCTCGTCTTCTCAAGGATTCGTGGGGAAAGTGGCTGAAAATGAACGGTTTTGCGTTTCCTCCCGACATTTTTACTGAGAGGAGAGCACCTACAAATGGGACTGCCTCCAATCGATAGAGAATTAATAGCTGTACGTTTCGAATGCATTGAAGGGTTCCCGATGCACCCAGAAAAGTTAGAAGCCGTCAAAGTCCTACAAAGTACGAATATGTTTGCTAAACTTTACTTCACAAGTCTTGATTCTGAGAAGGGATCAAGTGTGCGCAAATTTAATCTGCATAATCTCCCCTATAACCTGGTAGAAGGGCTTTGCCGCCAACGAATTACACCATTTCTGGAATCGTTTAAAATAAATCCAGAAACATGGCAAACAATTTGCCGAATTATTCATCCGCCAGAAGACAGCCGGGACTTCATTTCTTTAGCAACGATTGAACTTATTACTCCAAGCTGTAATGAGAGTGTCTAAGAAAAAGTGAGCACGTGATCAGAGCTCCATTGTGCAAACGGTGTCTGCTCTTTGGAACAGATACCAAAAGTCACCACTTGTGCCAAATGGCTGTCGTGGGCATAAAAGTGTTAATTTAATTATTTAGATTTCCGTTTAGCAGTTTCTGACTTAACTTTTACATCTTTTGGCACAAAAATTTGGTTTTCATTGGATTTTAAATGATCCCTGCCTTCCTTTATTGTTATGTAGTTGATGCTCTTGAAGGCGAATGAGGTCAGTTATTACATTGACGTGACGAAGTTAGCCATCAAAACATTTTTGTTTTAGCGACTTGAGCGGTAACAGATTATCTGAACTGGCACCCGAAGTGTTCGAAGTAATTCCAACCCTGCGATCATTGTAAGATCTTCTGTTTTCTGCCACTTACATTTCTTTTGCAAGGCTTACGGATTTCTGCACTATTTTATTAACAATCATTGGCTTATACTTTGCCCACTAACTCTTCAATAACTAATTAACTCGCTTCTTATTAGAGTAGTTTGATAGCAATTGGGCGATACCTATTTGTATTACGTAATTAATCCGCCTTTAACATTTTTGTTTGCTTCATTTTAGGAATCTTAGCACTAACCATCTGCATCGCATTAGTAATCTAACTTTTGCTTCTTGTCCAACTTTAAAAATTTTGTAAGTTATTAAAACAGTATTAATATTAATAATTTATCTAGCAATATGGAAGAACTGATTGTGCAATTTAAAAATATTCATAATGTTTATTGAATGTTTGCTGTAACCTATTTTATTGTTTTAGGTCTCTTTCTGATAATCAAATTCGTTGCATAACTCCTGATGCTTTCTCTAAGCTGACAAGTCTTACAACATTGTAAGTACAAGCCATATGGATAGGTTGTCCTGTAAAATATAATTAGGATTTTAGTGGATATATCAAATCTTTGTGAAAATAGATACATTTTTGAAAATCGTAAATCTTTAGCTAGGATCATGTGAACGTGTAGAAAGTAGGATTCTTATGTTTATTTTCAGACACCTACAAAATAATCCTTTTGTATGTAACTGTCATCTGGCCAGACTGGCTGACTGGCTGCGGAGTCGCTCTCTGGTTACTGGAAGCCCCAGTTGTGCTGAGCCCTCCAATCTTGCTCACATTTCATTGACTGACGTGACGTCGGATCAGTTCACTTGTCACTGTTAGTCTATAACTAAATTTCTACATATATAGTCTTTGAAAATAAAGAATTGCTGTCAAAGGATATGAAGTAAAAGAATAGAGAATCGTTGAAAGGTTTCCAGAATTGAAAGGAAAGAAAGTTTTTGTCCTACTTTTAAAACACTTAGTGTTTTCAACTTCATTGACCTTTGCTCAAAAGAAAACACTGGTTTTAAAGCTAGACCAGCACCTTAGATGAAAACGGTAAAAACTGTTTCCGATTTAACCTTGTTTTAAGAATTCAGTTTGGCTCAGCCGGCCCTGCTCACCAATTCCTATCTAATTTTTCAGCTAACAGTGAAAACGCGTGCCTGCCCGGAGGAAAATATTGTCCTTTCGGCTGTACATGCGAGGATACTGTTGTGAGATGCTCCAACAGCAAACTGAATCAATTCCCTCGAGATCTACCGATTGATACGACTGAACTGTAAGTTTAACTTTTTGTTGGGTTTTAGTTTATTCCTACATATGACTATGGATACTGGTTTTTTAATAAAAATAGCTTGATATATATATCTACTGATAAAGCTAAATTTCCAGCATGATTTTGTATAATTTCAGATATTTGGATTTAAACGAGATACCGTCTGTGCCACAAGATATAAACCGCCTTGTTCACTTGACCAAATTGGATTTGAGCAATAATCGGATCAATATCTTGGAAAATAGCACATTTGTCAACTTAACGAAACTGTCCACTCTGTAAGCTTTATTAAATAAAATTTATTCCTCTTAGTAAGAGCTACTGTGAGTTTCAAAAGATGTTGGCAAAAGAACAGGACAAATTCATAAAACAACAATCTTAGGATAGGTCAAAAAAATCTAGTTTTTCCTTAGGCTATTTTTCATTACCATGTAGCAAATGTTAGGACAAGTTAGTGCCGTTCAGTAAATATATATAGATTTTTTTATTAGTGACATTTAAATTTTAGGATTCTCAGTTACAACAAGCTGCAGTGTTTGGAAGATTTGGCCTTTGTGGGTCTGAAGGCTTTAAGGATCTTGTAAGCTTTAATATTGGAACGTATATATTGTACAAAGTCTAAGTTGGTCACTGATGATTCTGGTTCGAATCGTATTGAATAATGTAGGATTGTGTCTTTATGAGAGTACTGCTTCTAATCAGTTCAGCCCAGAGTTAGACTACGAGTAATGCAAAGCTTGCTATTTTCTCTTGTACTTCAACCTTTTCCTTATTTTACTTTTTTAGATCCTTGCACGGTAATGATATTTCAGTCCTTCCTAGTTCAGCATTTAGAGATCTGATTGGAATAACTCACATGTATGTTTGGGAAAAAATTAATTTCAGTTAAGGTGGTGATTCCTTTTGGAGACATCAATTTTGAATCATCTCATTCATTGCTTGGAGTTTAGAAGCCATCTTTATACCAAATAAAGCTTAACATTTTCTCTTTCTAATGAGTGCAACGAAACTAATTTTAGATTTTGGAAACTTTTTACTGCATTTTCGAAAGAATTTAATTTTCCAGATTTTTTGCAGGCTAAGCTAAAATTTTTCTAGAGTCCAATAAATCATTCGATGCCTCTATGAAATACCAGGGGACTTTTTTAGCTGTTATGAAATCGCTCTTTGTAACGGAGAGATTAGCTAAAATGTATGCGCTACCTGGTTTTTGCCTACTTTTCTCAACTTTGGCAAGCGACCACTTTACTAAAGGGGGGTTTACACTATCAAACTTTCGTCTGAATTTGTCAGATGGAAATTTTCCTCCAACAAATGTCAGACGAAATTCTCGCATGTAAACGACTAGCTGACTCAGCTCTGACAAGAAAATTTTTGTTGGATCAAAATGGAAATTCCGTCTGATATCAGACGAAACTGACCAGTCGCATATGTAGCTTTATTTTAAAGATAGCTGGCGTGAATCAACAGACTTTGAATTTCATTGGACACTGTGTCATTGTCAGACGCAAACTCCTACTTGTTTGGTGGACAGTGTAAACTACAGGTCGGATGAAAAATGTCTGCTCTGATATTTGTTCCATCTGGTAAAATCAGATGAAAGTTTGATAGTGTAAACCAGGCTTAAGAAAGCAGCGGTGGGGGCAACTAAAAAGGTTTCCTGGGTGCTTTTGTGTATAACACATCTGTTCAGTGGCAGCCGTCTAGCATGCATGCTAAACGCTCCACAATCGCTGCAAAAAATTTGATCGTGTGCGTTTCTCTTTCTAATGAGTGCAACGAAACTAATTTTAGATTTTGGAAACTTTTTACTGCATTTTCGAAAGAATTTAATTTTCCAGATTTTTTGAAGGCTAAGCTAAAATTTTTCTAGAGTCCAATAAATCATTCGATGCCTCTATGAAATACCTGGGGACTTTTTTAGCTGTTATGAAATCGCTCTTTGTAACGGAGAGATTAGCTAAAATGTATGCGCTACCTGGTTTTTGCCTACTTTTCTCAACTTTGGCAAGCGACCACTTTGCGAATGCGAGAAAAATGCGAGAACCACATTTTCTTTGATAGCAGCCTATGGGATAGCAGTTGGAAAATGATCAGACCTCAGATAATTGGCGTTTGTGGGACTTTCAAATTGACTCCCTTAGTTTAATTTATACAATTCGTATAGCTCAGAAAAGAAGTGATTATTTGATTTTTGCAAAAATGAAACGTTTTGGAAGCCTAAATAAGAAAATTGGTAATAGCTCACGATAGCAAATTCTGAAGTTGCTTCAGAAAGTAAAAATGTAGAGCACAACAAGATCTTTCGAATGAATATAGTCAATGCTACTGTGTAACTGTCAGAAATCGGCAAAAACTTCTCTGAACGGAGACGTCGAATTTGTGGAGCGGGATTGCGCGGAGGGTGTTGGAAAATGCTAAAACAACTTATTTTAGAACGTATCATCAAATTTTGTCTTGATTTCTGCCATCAATCAACAATACATGCCGAAAAGGAATCACCACCTTAAGACGGTGACTATGTTCTAAAGTCGATAATGTTAATGTAGGTTGTATTTAGAAGCAAATTACTGGATAAACAGATTCATGTGGAGATTGATGATGTTTGCTTTATTTTAGTGCTCTTGGAAGCAATCCATTGTACTGCGACTGCCGATTGACGTGGTTTTCGGAATGGATCAACAGGGAATTGGTGGAACCTGGAATCGCTCGCTGTTTGGGACCTCCGAGAAATAGGAACAATCTTGTACTGACGTTGCCGACGAATAGATTTGTTTGTGACGGTAATTGAGATTGTACAAAGATCTGCTATGGCGTAGACTTTCCTAGAACACTGAATGTTTATTCCAGAGGACATGTGTTGTCAGGGGTGACACAAAAGAAAATAAAAAGTGACCAAAAATTCCCTTGCGGAAAAATAAGACGTTTGAGTATGAAAACGCCTCCTCCAAGGAGAGACTGTAGGGCATTGGCCTACCTACCTAGTACTTAAGGTCCAAGGACCGTTATGCAGTGCAATGAATAGCAACAGAACAGATGTGCTTACTCTATGTACTTTTATCAATTTTTAGATTTGAGGTTTTAAACTATATTTTGTAACTATCCTCGTGTTACCACCACATCCGTCGCATGTTGAGACGGGTAACATTCCATGCCGAGAATTGCATTGTCGAGAATGCACATTGCCGAGAAAGGTATTGTCGAGAATTGCGTTGCCGAGAAGGGTCAATGCTCGCTAACCGTTACAGTTTACATTCATTTGCGAGAATTGCTTTAGTGAGAATTGCTTTAGTGATAATTGCTGCAGTGAGAATTGCGAGAAAGCTAAAATATGTGGTTTTGCTTTAGTGAGAAATTGCTTTAGAGGGAACTGCTTTAGTGAGAAACATTTCAGTTTATGAAATCCATAAAGATTAATTTTCACATTTTGTTTTGGTGAGTTAGGTTCAAATTAGCATACATTTTTCCTATTATATAGAATACATTAATTAACTAAGTATATATTACTTACTGAAATGTATAAATAATAAATACGGACGTAAAACTTCTTACATAGCTAAAAGTGTATAAGCTGGCACGCACGCAAAGTTTTTGGTTAAGCTTAGCCAAAGTTTCTTGACTTAGCTAATATGGTCGATAATGAAATTAATAGATTTTTCTATTTAACCAATTTATAACGTAATAAATCTGAACTTATCCTAGGAAATTTTTCTTGGGAGGAGGATGATTCTTTCGGAGGCCTCGGGGGGCGACACATTCGCTGGGATTTTTCAAACAGTGTTTAAAGATATGCTAAAAATGCGCGAAATTGAAAAACTTCGCATATGTCGACCAAATTACCGTCTGCGATCCCACTCTTTCCCAGCCCACTATAATTACGTAAAAATTAGTTAAAATATGCTGGCTTTTTCCTACAGGGGGTGGGAGCGGGGTGGGGGGCGGGCCCCCTCCGCAGAAATCGGTCCCTCCCATACTTGGGTCGCCCCCCCAAATCGCTCCCCCAGCATTGGGGCCTTCCCCCCCAGAATCCTAAAGTGCCCGGAAAAATAGAGTTTTGAATGTAAATTTTGACAAATTTTTCCGGCTTCGCCGGATTTTAAGGCATTTTTAAGCATATTTTAGCTATTTTAAGCTTAAATTTAGGTTAGGTTAAAAATAGTTAATTGTTTCAGCTCAGCAGCGAAAAATAGCTATTTTTAAGCATTTTTGAAAAATTTTTCTTCTCCCTCCAGAAATCCGTGCCCCCCCAGACCTGGCGGGGGGGGGAACCGCCCCCCAGACTTCCCCCCCACAGAAATTTTTGCCTAGGGAAAAGCGAGATATGTACGTCCCGTGCGACTCTAACTCAAGAATTTTTGCCAGGAGGGGTAGGCTTTGCCAACTGCGTGTCAGTCAATATGTGCCTAAATCCCGTAATTGCCGGTGTCGTATACTATTTTGTCACCTATGCTAAAATGTCACCTAAGCTAATTTTTCACAGAAAAGGCTCGTTACTTTTCCAATCTCATTATTTTTAATGGCATTGGATAGCTCTTGCAAAGACGATTGTTTTGATATAAAACAATGTGGTAATTAAGTTAATTATAGCTGCTAATTAACACTTAAAATTAACATAGGAAATTTTCAAATTTAAAAGTAAAACCTATCATGTTGTATGTCATTCGAAAGCTCTTGACGAGGCGGATTCAATGGACTAACAAATAAACCAACAAAATGGCCTAGCAATGCGTAAGAACTCCATATGTTACCGAAAAATAGATTTTTAGGCTAACGTTTAGAACAGCTTAACTAATTTGTTTAATTGTTAGTCCTTTGAATCCGCTGCGTCAAGAGCTTTCGAATGATATACAACATGATAGGTTTCACTTTAAATTTGAAAATTTCCTATGTTAATTTTAAGTGTTAATTAGCAGCTATAATTAGCTTAATTACCACATTATTTTATATCAAAACAATCGTATTTGCAAGAGCTATCCAATGCCATTAAAAATAACAAGATTGGAAAAGTAACGAGCCTTTTCTGTGAAAAATTAGCTTAGGTGACATTTTAGCATAGGTGACAAAATAGTATACGACACCGGCCTCTGGAAATCATCAAGCATCTTTTCTCGTTCCCAGAAGTTGGCACCAGCCCAGCTGCATGATATCGATACTGCAGCTTTATTTACAATAAGAACAGATAATTTTAAGCATTTTACGTTTGACTTTCATGCTCAAGATAAAAGCGTTTTTACCACGTATATATTTTGTGTTTTTGCTGTTTTTCACAAACATTTTGTTGTTATTGAAAAGTGTACGGCTCGCCCCCCCCCCCAGAATTTATCCTCCTGCACATGTCTGAATGCAAGTAACGAGCAGTGACCATTCTCGGCAATATGCATTCTCGGCAGTGCAATTCTCGGCATTGAAGACTGTCGTGCTCATCTTTCGAATTTTTCGTCTAGATATATTAAGTAACGAGATACTTAAAACAAATTTTTATTTGAAGCCCATTTTTTCAGTGATGGGTAAAAATAATTTGATGAAGAATTAGATTAGGTTGGGTTTTTTTATATTAGGGATAGCGGTATATTAGTTATGGGTAAATAATGTAAAACATATATAGGGAAAAGTAGCTAGGTTGGGTAAATTTTAAAATGTAATTTTTATATTTAGGGATAGGGTATATTAGCATGGGTAAATAATGTAAAAATAGGGGAAATGTAAATTTAGGTTGGGTAAAGAAAATTTAATTTTTATATTTAGGGATAGCGGTATATTAGTTATGGGTAAATAATAAAAATAGGGAAAAGTAAATTTAGGTTGGGTTTTTTAAAATTGTAATTTTTATATTTAGGGATAGCGGTATATTAGTTATGGGTAAATAATGTAAAAATAGGGAAATGTAAATTTAGCGCTTGCGTAATTTGAAAATTTAATTTTTTGCTTAGCGGATAGCGCATATTAGTTATGGCGTAAATAATGTAAAAATAGGGAAAAAGTCAAATTTAGCTGCTTGGCGTAATTTAAAATATAATATTTAGCGTATAGCGGTATATTAGTTATGGCGTAAATAGCAGGTAAAAAAATAGGCGAAAAGTCAAATTTAGCCGCTGGCGTAATTGAAAATTTAATTTTTCATATTAGCGGATAGCGGTATATTAGTTATGGCGTAATAATAAAAATAGGTTAATTAAAATTTAGCTTATTGGCGAAGAAAAAATTAAAATTTTTATTTTAGTCGATAGCGGGAGAATTTAAAAGCAAAGAATTTTGATATTATTTATGCTAATTTTTTTATTTTAGTGTTGAAAAATAAAAATTATAGAATATAAGTTTTGATAAGCATTTTTTAGCATTAGCAGCATTTTTTTATTAATATTAGTTATATCACTCATTTAGTTTTTTAAGTCAGTGCGAAGTTTTCTAAGTCTCTTTATTGCCGTTATTTTAATATTCAGTTTTATAGCGCAAATTTATCTTTCATATTTTTAAGCTAGACAGTCTCAAAATTTAAAGTTTAGTTATAATATATTAATACCATTTTTGCACTGTCGGTTCACAACTATTATTCAGCTTTTACTTTGATTAATAATTTGAAATAATAATGAATAGTAATAATAAAGTTAGTGCATATTTATTAGTAGTCTTTGCAGATCCAGTACCCAGGAGCATTCTGGAAAAGTGTGACGCCTGTGTGTCGTCGCCTTGTGAGAACGGGGCTCTTTGCCTACAGGGACCTCGAAGGACTTTTCAGTGTATCTGTGCCCCGGGCTTTCATGGCGATACCTGTCATTACATCATTGATGCCTGTTACGGCCAGCCTTGTGAGAACAATGCAACCTGTAAAGTTATGGATGCTGGCAGATTTAGGTATCGTAATCCGCTTTAAATGCTTTAATCCGTAATGCTGCTTGACAGAGTTTTCTTGAGGCAAGAGGTGCAAGCGAGCAATTGCATAGTCTAGTCTAAACATAGCGTTTGGGAATAACTTTAGACAACACATTGTCGTTTCTGAGGTTTATTTGAAATTGTTTATACCTAAAATAATGTTTTGCGCCTAATGGATTTTGAGTAGTTTATCGTAATACCAGGAGCTGGTAATTACATTGCTAATAGGGTATGCCGTTTTATAATCACCTTTTCATTTTATCATTGTCGAAAGGCGAGTTTTTTCTAAGAGTTCGGAAATCGCTGGCATATTCTTGTTACTAATGGTAGGACCATTACTTAATACCAGGACCATTACTTAATGGTAAGAAGAAAAAGTATAGTCTGTCTATCTTTGTCTTATGTAATACTTTTTAGCTGTATCTGTCAGAAAGGCTTTGAAGGCGATCGGTGCGAAACCAACATAGATGACTGCATCAGTCATCAATGTAAAAATAATGGGACTTGTGTTGATCAGATAGATGGATACAATTGCATCTGCCCACCTGGATATGCAGGTAAAGCACTGGGTTAACAGACATCAAACAATAATTAAATACAGTTTTCTGTTAGGGGTAACCTCATTGTCATTTTTTTCCAGATTATATATTTATATTAATATTGAAATAATATTAACATTGCGTAATATATAGTGATTTTAGAAACATTGAATTAATTAATCGAGTGTTGTATCAGTAATGCACTCTTCTTAAAATAGAATATACAAATCCATTGTTTCGTTTGCCTCTATTTTTAGGTTGGGACTGCGGGAAACGTATTGAGTTCTGTTCAACTGATTTCAATCCCTGCAAGAATGGAGCCACTTGTTTGGACCATGAAATTTCCTACAGGTATTCTATGTAGCCATGCATTGTTTGAGCTGCCTTGGAAAAGCGAATTCACTAGCATTTTGAATGTGTAATCCCTCTTTCCGTAAACAAAATTCTAGACATATTTTTTACAAAAGTAAATTAGCGAGTAAAGCTGAGGAAATTGTCTATATTTTTAATAGTACTAATTTACACAACGAATAATGAGCTAACGCAAAGAAAGCAAACCAAGAAGAAACACCAACAAGAAGAGCAATACATATAGAAGGAAGCTCAAAATATTCAGATGATACACGCAATTACAGTATTAGATAACAATAACTCCACAATTATTTCCATTTTTAATTTCTGTTTAGCTGCGTCTGTCCCTCAGGATTCACTGGTGACAATTGTACTGTCAACTTGGATGACTGTATTGGTCATTCCTGTCAGAATGGTGGAATCTGTAAAGATGGATTGAACAACTACGAATGCATTTGCATCAATGGTTTCAGTGGTCACTATTGTGAAGTCCCACCGGCCTCCAACAAGCTTTATCCAGCAACTTCGCCCTGTCAGCACAGTGATTGTAAAAATG
>JASAND010021864.1:0-23449 GCA_030248195.1 Trissonchulus latispiculum
ACGTGTATTATTAAGTTGTATAATAAAGGAGCACGACCAAATATACTTGCAGGCCGTGTTGACAAATCGTACAATTTTTCGAAGAACTGCCAATATCAACCGCAAGCAGCAGCCAATAGAAACTCTGGACAGTTTTCGCGAATATGGGTTGTTCAGCGAAGCTGGTCCATATTAGTGCGCTTTTAACCTAGTCCTCCTGGCATTTACAACCTACCCCTCCCATATTAACGTTTTAAAACCTAGTCCTCTGTCTATTTACAACCCAGTGTCACCCATATTGCATTTTTCATGCTCCATCGGAGCATTTTTATTCTTGTATGTACAAACGTTACTATCGTTGCTTTCATTGACAGTGCATCCCTAGAAGAAAGAGCAAAAAACAAAACAATTGGCGCCGTCGGACCAATCCACATCACTACAATCTGGCTTTTTCCTAGGCAAAAATTTCTGGGGGGGAAGTCTGGTGGGCGGTCCCCCTCCCCAGGTAAGGGGGGGGGAAGAAAAATTTTTCAAAAATGCTTAAAAATAGCTATTTTTTGCTGCTGATCTAAAAAAGTAACTATTTTTAACCTAAATTTAGGCTTAAATAGCTAAAAAATGCGTTGAAATCGAAGCGAAGGCGAAGCCGGAAAATTTTTGAAATTTGGCCTTCTCAGCGTTTTTTAGTGTAAAAGTTGGTACCAAAAGGGGCACCCACTTTTGGGGGGGGAGGGTGTTTATGGGGGGGCCTCCACTAGAATAAGCCCAGCCCAAGTCTGAGGGGGACCGCCCCCTCCCCCTGTAGGAAAAAACCAGACAATAATCGTAATAAACACGTTTGACAAACAATTACACGGCGGATATTAGCAGACTTCAATTAAGTTAAAAACATTTCGCAAAATGTGCAAACATGTCTTGTACTATTTGAAATTCGAAAAGTGACCCCTGTGATAAGCAATATATATGCTGTAGTATATAGTGTGTTTTATTTCAGGTCTGCTGATTATCGTCCGATAGTTTTGGAAACGGGGGTCCTGTCTCAGACCTCTGGTTCCGCCCATGTCCGCATCGGGACGACAGATGTCCTGGTGGGGGTCAAGGTAGAGCTGGAACGAATCCCGCCAGACCAGTCGTCTCCCTCCCTCTCGGAAGGACGTTTGGAATTCTTTGTAGACTGCTCTGCCAATGCTGCTCCGGACTTTGAAGGTACATACGTGTGTTGCTGTTATTTATTTCCGGGCTCGATCAGCTGCGAAAAGCTACATGAGGACGCTTCGGCATCTACTGGCCCCCAGCTCCAGCACGCATCTTACCATTGGCAGGTCCACACATCGGAGAATCTGGAAAGGAAATGATGTGGTGGGGGATTGGACGCAACCGCACGGTTGCATAACTTGAGGACTCCAGATGCTTCAGTGTTAATCCAACACAGCCGTTTGGAACCCATTTGCGCCGTTGGCCAGACGGATGCCAAGGAGCACCTGTGTGGATCTCTGTTTGATGGGGTCCGTGTCCATCGGATTTCCCCACTGAAGTGGTTCCAATCCCCCTGAAGGTATTCGTATCACGTGTAACATCGGACTATCTTTGCTTTCCTTTGTTGAGGAGGGACCTAGGTGGGTGCTCCTGCTGGGAGTCCTCACATTTGGAGATCTTCGTTTGTAGACTCAGTACCTGTATTTATTGTGCTATTTAGGTTCATTGAGTATTATTTTTGTCAAAGTCTTCAAAGCCCGCTGAGAAAGGTTTCTGCAAACAGAGTTTCGTTTCGTACAATCCCTGAACCTGGCAGGGACAGATTTTTGAGCGCTGAGAGAAAAAAGGAGTTTGCTATCAACTACACGTACGTATTCTTTCTGATTTCAGGAAAAGGCGGAGAAGAGATGGCGAATGAGATTCGGTCTGCCCTGGCCGGGGCCTACGCGGACCCCAACGCCCTCCCTTGGGACTCCCTTTCCTTCCCTGATAAACAGATGGGATTTTGGGTCCTGTATGTGGACATTGTTCTTCTGGAGATTGGGGGCGGTCTCTATGATGCAGTGAGTTGTGTCAATCTTTGGAAGTTCGAGGTTTGTGTCAGTCAAATTGATGAAGGTAATAGCAGCTGCCTGTTCGCGAATCCATCAGGATACAAAGACATCAAATATATAAATATTTCAGTCCGAACACCCAAAATTATAGACCCACCTTTACTCTGCGACCGGTTTTGGTCCTCGAGGACCCTTCGTCAGGTAGTTCCTTCGTCCTCCGGATAACGTTAATAAAGGACGCAAATACTCAAATTCGGAGTCGGTGGGAGGGCGGGGGGCCTGGGATGTTGTCGGGACACCGGGGGGGCTGCTGAGCAGGATCGGTGATGGAAGGATAGGGACGGCTTGGGAGGGCAAATCAGCAGCAAAATGGATGCCAGTAACATAAGACTCGGCTAGTTCCGGTGGGGACTTGTTGAAGCGCAACTCATGTTTTCAATTAATTCGATACGGATAGTCAGAAAAAAGTTGGCTGTTCCATTATTTCGCTTTTTTCTTCCTTGAAATTTTCTCGTCATATTGAGATTTCCCAGATGATCCAGGAAAACAACTGTATCAACTTTGGACCGTTATTACTCAGTCATCACCTGGAGTGTCATTTATCAAACAGTAAACATTATTTCTCTGAGGTTGTTGTCCTCCTTCTACTAGTACTCCTGCTGTTTCAGGTGTCCGTGGGCGTGAAGGCAGCCCTATTCAACACTCAGCTTCCTCGAATCACGGTGATCCCCAGTGAGAGTGATCTCCCGCCGGATTTCGAGATATCGGACGACATTCATGACTGCTGGCGACTGGATGTCTCCCAGGCCCCTGTGCTCACAACTGTGCACAAAATTGGTACGTCCCTATGCGTGCATAGACGTCCTGCTTGCTGTCTTTTAACATGAACTAAAAAACAAAACAAAAACCTACTGCTACTTAAATTGAGGAAGATAACTGGGAGCTTAGAAACGTTTTTTGCAGATTTGCTTTGAAAGAGCGGAAAGGCAGACCTGTAAAGTAAATGATTGCGTGACACTGGTGCGCAAAGCTAACCAGGTTTCTACTGTATTTGTCTCTGACTCCCCGTTTTCATATACTTACGTTCATACTACTACTTCTCCTATTGGTTTGCTTTGCTCGCATGTTTGAGGTTCGGGCTATGCGGTGGACGCTAGCCTTGAGGAAGAAGAGTGCAGCCTAAGTGCCCTGGTCCTGGGCATCACGCCGGAAGGGCTGGTCTCCTTCAGTCGCCAGAGCGGTCGAGGCTCCCTAGACCCGGACTCGGTAACGGCCATGCTCAAACTGGGCTCCGAGACCGGCCACAAAGTCCATGACAGCCTCATGACTAAATTGCGGGAAGAAGAGTCCATCCCAGGCCGACGTGTCATGGGATTCCTTGCCTACACCTGATGGGGATACGTTCGGGCACGACTCCTAAGATTCATTCATGATTATGTTGGTAACCCTGAACAGAATTCCGAGAGATTGATTCCGGGTTTTTGATTGATTGATTCCGGGTTTTTGATTGATTGATTGAATGTAAGATAACGGAATTGAAGACATGCTTTATTTTTTTTGCGTAGCGTTTTCAGTTATATCTTGTTTTGTATGAATTTGACTTGGTCTGTCTAATAAACGGATTTGTTGGTTGGAATTAAACTGGCTTTGGTTGGTCGTTGTGTGCATGTTGAAAGAGTGCTATGTAGACACTAAAGGAGTTTCAAATCTTAGCATTAATATATAGTCGGGTTTGACTCCGTACTATACCTTTGTTATATTTGTCGGCGAGAGAAAGTTATGATTGTTGGTCAATTATTGGTTGGTTGGATTTTTTGTTCTCCAACGACGTGTTTGAAGCTAGTTATTTTGATGACTGCCGGTTGTAGCCCGGGATAGATGCATTTCTAAGAAGTCTTGATGAGGTTGGGGGATACATATCTCCGACTTGTTTCGCAATCATTTCTTTAGGTGGGTTTGGATTCAAATGCAAGTATTGTTTCTCGGCCAGTACATTCTAATTTTGCCTAATATATTGGTCACTAATCATCAATAGATCTCTGAGCTGAATAGCTTACATTTATGAATGAAGGCCGAGTTTAGGTCAGAAGCAGAAACCATTCCCCTCTGTCCAGACTGTCTCCAGTAGGAGGAAACTCTGGAACACTTGATTCTGTAGTGCCCTGCTTCAGATAAACTCCTGAGGCTCCACCTTGACTGCAGCGATGGATTGTCTGTCCTCTGTGAATATCCCGAGGGAGTTGTGGACTTTTTAAGCGGTAAACAGCGAAATGTGCAGTTTTGTGAGGTGTACGACGTGCGTCTGCCTTAGTAGATGCCTGCCTTTCTCCAGCCAGCACAAATTGAAGTCTAGCAAGGTGTGCGTCTGCCCGCCCGAGTAGTGGACATCAGTGCACATCTTGCTAGGCTCAAGTGTGCGTCTGTCTTAATATATTTCTCCGAAACTTAAATTTTTTGAACTTTCTCCAAAACTCAAACGCAACTTTTCGCAAAAATGTTTCCTAGGCTAAATGATGTAATTGCAACAAATTTTGTGCTGCAATTACATCATTTAACGACGCAGCCCCTTTGCTTTTGTGGGGAGGGTAACTCCAGACCAAATTTCTGGCATTTTGTTAGGGTTTTGAAAGTGGGTGGGGGGCGAGCCAAAGGTATAAACAAACCTAAATTTTTAGCGAAAAATTAGCATTTTTCAGGTAAAAACGCAAAAAATCGCTGTTTTTCATGAACTGAAAAGTCCATACATTAGCTAAAAAATTGAGAAAATGATGTGTATAAGGATATGTGTATAATGATGAGTAATGATTTAACTCTCTCTAAACATATAAGTCAAATTAGAGCTAAGGCCAACCAGAGAGTAGGAATTATTTTTAGCAGTTTCTCTGGTAGAGATGCAGTCCTCTTAACTAAACTTTTTGTGACGTATGTTAGACCAATTTTGAAATACTGTACCCAGATATGGTCACCTACGCTCGTTTGCACCAAATAAGATTAAAGTTAAGGTTAACACCGAGTTAACCCTGAGTGCAGCAGGTTACAGAACACCGAGTTAACCTTATGGTTAAGGTTAACCCTAACCCTCTGCACCAACGCTTTTCAGCTTAGGGTTACGAAACCTGAAGGTTAACACCGAGTTAACTTTTAATAGAGGGTTAGCCAATCCGTAGGGAGTCAGAAACAGTTTCCATCCAATCGGGAAGCGGTTATAGCCATTCATTTAACTCGGTGTTATCGGCTTGAGAATAAGGTTAACAGAATACTTTCTTGTACTGGACTTGATACAATTAAATACAATTATCTGGAAGGGCACTGTGAAATTAATGCCATGTAAACCTTACCTCAATGTCCTTTATGAAAGGAACCTTCGTTTCAAGAGTCATCATAGCTGTCGAAGGGGTCAAAGCAATTTTTGAGGAATTGAGAAATTTGTGGAAGCTTTTTCCGAATCGTCCTAATCACTCATTTATTCAGTTGTCACTCAGTACCTATATTTTACCATAGAATTTAATTCAGCAATAAAAATAACAGTAATATCCTTAAAAATAGTGGCGCTATAAGGGTTAACCCTACTCCCGCTGAGGGTTAACTTTTTGGTGTTTAACACCGAGTTAACCTTAAGGTTAACACCGAGTTACGTTAACCTAATTTGGTGCAACGGTCTAACTGCGGGTTATCTCTTGTTAACACCGAGTTAACGTAACACCGAGTTAAAAATGGTTGGTGCAAGCCAGTGCTAGTTTGCTTAAAGACATTGACGCTGTGGAGGGAGTACAGCGTGCATTTACAAAACGACTGTATGACCTTGAAAATCTTACTTACAAAGAAAGACTTAAACGTTGCAACCTACAATCATTGGAAATGAGAAGATTAATGTATGATTTATATTTGATGCATAGTATAGTGTATAATGCCTTTGATTGTTCTTTTGATGATTATTTTACATATTCGCCAGGGTTGGGCGAGACCGAGATTTCACCGAGACCGAGACCGAGACCAGGGTACCGAGACCGAGTCCGAGACTGGCCAAGTCTCGGCTTTTGGGCGAGACCGAGACCGAGACTAGCAATTTCAAGCTTAAATTTAGATTTCTTCCAGTTTTTGAGGCTTAGGAACAGTATTAGGGGCTTTAACACATAAACATGCGGTTTCCGCACTTCGTCAGTTAATTTTCGTTATATTAATTTAAAATTTTCGCTGAAATTTGATTGTTTCAAAAAATTTTTGGTCTCGGTCCGAGACCGAGACTTTTGGGTGAGCGAGACGGAGACCGAGACTGACCAAGTCTCGGCTTTTGGGCGAGACCGAGACCGAGACTCCCAACCATGATATTCGCCTGACGCAGGGACAAGGGGCCATAATAGTTTGTCTATTAGACCTAAGCGACATAAAAAGTCTAGAGCAAGCCATTTCTTTTTCTATAGAATTTGCAATTGGAACTGTTTACCGGACAGTATTGTTACCTGTTCTTCTCTGAGCACATTTAAGTCGAAATTGTTAAAGCATGAAGCTCAGCTGCACAAGTTTATGCGGGGGCGTGCATTACAAGGACAGTAGTCCTTTGCATGCCATATTTTATTTCGTTTCACGCAATGTATGTACTTTCATAAACTAAATAACTTTTATTTTGTTTTTCTCAGTCGCATTTTATTTAAATATCTAATAGCGTACAAACCCGGGCTGCCAAACTTGCGTCACTGTGTGTATATATATATGTTACGTTCAAAACCCGAAATTATACATTTCGCGAAATGAATGGCTGTTTTATTCAAAACCCGAAATGCATAGGCATTCTTATTCAAAACGCGAAATGAATAACTGAAGCCATTCAATTCGCGAAATGAATAGCTTTCCCATTCAAAACGCGAAATAAATAGCGAATGGCTATTCAAAACCCGAATTTGTAAGCCAGATTTTATTACAGACTATCAAACTAGTATATAAATCAGTTAGGACTAGGAGTGCTTAGAAATTTAATGGTCTGGATTTCTAGCTTCTGAAGTTTGGTTCACAAGTCCTTTAATTCAATTCATTTGTTGGTGCAGCTCAGATTTGTGGCATCTACTGTTGCAGAATAGTACAGCCTTCCTACACGTACACCGATTATTTGTTTGGCATTTCGTAGTGCAGTTACACGCCATCATTCCTTGAGTTTCGCCTGACACAGAAACCATTCCAACCAAACTTCTCAGCTAAACTGACTTGTCAGGTCAGGGACATCCATTCATACTTCTTTCGAATTTCCTTTTCCGTTCGGAGTATCCCAGCATGCTGTAAACGGGTGTGAGCTTCTTGAATTTTATGATAAATCTTGCTAGCCTTAACGTAGTAAGTTATTCTTTCTGATCCGTCCTGCCCAATTCAAGTAAAGTAAAGTAAAGTAAATTTATTCGCACGACACAGCTACACACGTACAAAGTAGTGAATAATAAATTTATTAGTTATTATAAGTCTTTCGGAGCAGTAGAATTTAGGGTTTCGCTTCCAGTCGTATCAACATTCTTATCAGCTTCAGCGAGAATCTAAGACAATAAAAAGAGACAGAAAGGGAAATAATGTGCATCATCAAAGCGCGGAACTGTGAAGGTGCGGGAGGGTGTGAACCTTTCAAAGAAAGGCATTGAGACACCCCTCCTATTACTAATTATGATCTAATTGCGTCTTCTAATATAATTTGATTTACAAAAGGGGTATAAAATTAAAATTTTCAAGTTTTTTACTAAAACTATCCAAAGTACCAGCTGTCACCGTTGACTCAGGGAGGGAATTCCATATTTTTACGCTAAGATTTCTAAGCACTCCTAACTAATTTACTAGTTTGATATAGTCTGTAATAAAATCTGACTTACAAATTCGGGTTTTGAATAGCCATTCGCTATTCATTTCGCGTTTTGAATGGAAAAGCTATTCATTTCGGGAATTGAATGGCTTCAGTTATTCATTTCGCGTTTTGAATAAGAATGCCTATGCATTTCGGGTTTTGAATAAAACAGCCATTCAATTCGCGAAATGTATAATTTCGGGTTTTGTACGTAACATATACAAGAAAACAAAAATGCTCCTTCGTCGCATGTAAAATACATATGAGTCCCTAGAAGGCAGGTTGTACAATAGCAGAAGACAAGATCCACCCTGTAAAACATATGAGTGGAGTGGGGTTGTAAAAGAATGAAGACAAGCTGCATCGGCGAACCATATGAGCCTGCCCTATAACGAGGCTCATATTGGCGTTGTAATGATAATGATTTGACGACAAATGACAATTTGATGATTATATAGTATATACGATACGATTATGGTCACCTGTATTTAAGCACCATGCAACTTAAGCAACTTGAAAATAGCTACGTAAAACAAAAACGGCTACTCGAAACAGACCTATTGCCTAAATCCTTTTATATATTGTATTTTTATAAACATTATTAAAGCAAACGTACAGCTCAGCTCAATCGGGGCTTTCATTTGGTACAAAATTTGACCACTTTTGAAAAATTTTATTTTTGACCCAAAATCGCCTAAGTCCCAACCCCTACCCCACACAGCACTCTACAGCCACTTTGAGCATGCACTTTTATGAGAAAAGTTGCTCAGCTCAATCGGGGCTTTCATTTGGTACCAAATTTGACCACTTTTGAAAAATTTTATTTTTGACCCAAAATCGCCTAAGTCCCAACCCCTACCCCACACAGCACTCTACAGCCACTTTGAGCATGCACTTTTATGAGAAAAGTTGCTCAGCTCACTTAGGGCTGTCATTTGATACCAAATTTGACCACTTTTGAAAAATTTTATTTTTGACCACTTGACCGCCCCCTACCCGTTTGACCCTTCAAACGGCAAAGTGGAACCAGCTCAGCTAAATGGGTGGGTCAGACGACAAAACGGACACCGGGAATGAGCTGGGCGCACCAGAAAACCCCTATGGACAAAGTTTTGAAAGGCTAAGTACAGTCCTATATGATGTTCCCGGAAGTCGGTACTGACCGGACCCTCCAGACGGCAAAATGGAACCAGCCCAGCAAGATGGGTAGGTCGGACGGCAAAACGGACACCGGGAATGAGCTGGGCGCACCAGAAAACCCCTATAGACAAAGTTTTGAGAGGCCAACTAAAGCCTACTATGGACCACCAGGAATCGGTTTCCGACCTGACCCCTCAGACGGTCAAGTGGAACCAGCCCAGCAACTTGGGTGAATCGGGCAGCAAAACTGATGGCGGGAATGGATTCTCCGCCCTCGAAAACCTTTATATGCAAGATTTGAGAAGTCTATCTTGAAAAATAAGCGAAAAAAACTAAGTTCAAAGTCGGACCCAAAATTCACCAACTTTGGCGGGCCAGTACCCAAAAATGGTGCAACTTATCGGAAAACGAATTCAAGATTTTACAACCCCAACATGTCTAGTATTACGCCAAATAATTAGTTTAGCCCCATATATAGCGCAATCTGACTTATTACGGCTAATGTTAAGCATACTTTTGGGTCATTTTAGCGTTTTGACCGACTTTGGACCCCAGCCAAAAATTTTTTCTACCCCCGGGAAGCATAAAAACTAGCCTATCGGCTTATTTTTGTTGCGTACTCCAAGAATATATATGGTTTTCATAGGCAAAAAATTTTCTATCTCTAGTTATTACGCCTACAAAATCCCCTTATGAGACATCAAATCAGAGAAACCGGAAAAAAAACATCACTCTCGTAAGCGATTTTTGGCATAACTTTTTAACGGAAAGTGGTACGGGGATGAAACTTCGCACACATACTAAACTCGACACGTACAATTTTTTGCGCACATAATCTGCGCAGGAATCTGCGCAGCTTCTGCGCAGCCTTGTTTTACACTGTCATTTGACCTTAAGCACTCATATTATAGGGGTCGCTACCGCGACCCCTATGATATACGCTCATGCCTTTGTATGAGTTTATATATAATTGTCTACTAATCCTGTCACGACGTAGCCGCTTGCATGCATCAGCATCGCCGTGACAGATGTAATACCTGTTGTATGTGGACGCGGCATTGGGGTTGGGCGGCCGCGGGGCAAATCACGTCTATGTAATAAAAGATAAAGTACTAACAAGGCGTGATTTACTCGGGATTAAAAAAAATTTGAAAGTTTGACCTCAAAAACTTAATTTTTTGATACTTTTGGGCGACCCCCAAAAAAATGGGTAGGGCGAAAGTGGGGGGCTCCGAAAAGTGGAGGGGGAACCGAAAAGTCGGGGGGGCCCACCCCCCCTCCCACTAAAAAATGCCAGAATTTTCTTGGGTTCCGCGATGTGACGTTAAATTATTCCATAAGCAACTACCCGAGGCGAAGGCAAGACTACTGCCGGACAGAAATGATCACGATGCAGAATGAATTTTAACGACAACTGCGCTTTCAAAGCCCAAAAATACACGAACCTGTCCTGAACCGGCACCTTAAATTAGACGGTTATTGAGGCGACAGTCTAAAATGTTACCACTACACTGTTTCAGCGTCAGCCAACACAATTTGAAGAAACGGCTTTTTGAAGGACTCATCTAAAAACTATCAGAGTAAAAACTGCTTATTTTTACGCGAATTTTCAGCAAGGATAGTTAAGAGTTTTGTGGCCTGGAGAAATGGTACAGCAATAAAATGAATTTAAATTCGCAGACAAGCTGTGAGATGTGTCTATTTTATGTATCAACCTTGACTTGCTGCATGATTGTTTCACTTTGTGACTGATAGCGTTTTAAGGATGGGCAAACTAGGTTCTTTTGTGATAATCGAAGAATCCAAGAAATCTGAAATGAGATAGGAATCCGGTTTTCGGAAATGCTTTGGGCCAAGGACCAGCGCTTATCCTAGTTAGTTAACGTTAACGTCTTTTTAGTAACCAATTATGGTGTGTGATGATTTCAATGAGTTCTTCTCCAGTGCAAGAGAGCCGCAAATACTAGGAAATTTTTGACCGTCTTGCGATATGCTCGGCAGATTTAGGCCAACATTGGTAAGCGTGTTAGCGGCTAAAAACCGTCTGTATCTGATTGGCTGCTTGTCTGTAGTTTAGCTGCCTACAGCAGACAATTATAAATTCAATGCTATCATATAAACACACACGTTTAACAGTGCTAAGCGAAACCCTCTTCGAGGTGTCGTTACGCTTGTCTACATGTAATGTTGGCACGTGGTAACCAAATTGACCAATCAGATTACTTAGATTAAAACGCGTATAAACACATGGTTAACATGCGGTTCCACCCCCCCCCCCCCGAGATTTTGGCCTTAATGAGCCGCCGAGCATCGCGAAAGCAGTTTCCCTCTCTTCCTTATTATACTCTCTTGGTATATATGACCTAATTTTGACGGAAGTAATGAATCCAGGTTATACGTAATCACGTGCTGCTATGCTCTGAAGATAAATACTCTTTATACCACTTTCCTTTTATTATATAATTGTTTAATACAACATGCAGGACCCAGTACAAGAAAGGCTTGGCATGATTTATGACTAGAAGTTTGAAAGTTTTGTACATACGTATGTACGTATCCGTTTCTGAAATTCTTTATTATTAGTTTGTTGAGTAATCTGTTTCGACAGTTTAGGCCCCTGTTTGCTTTTCCGAAATATTTATCACTCTTGACTTGTACAGCACACACTTTTTGTGTACAGTGAAAGATTTTTGAATCTAATCTGTTGTTATTAGTTTTACTTAACAGTATAATTGTTGCAGTCAATTCTTCTGTACCAGGTAATGTGTTATATTAATTAGCTTGTCGTTCCAACTTTTTAAATAATGTGTCAATATGTGCAATAATTTTATAATTACAGCAACAACAACCGGCTGAAATTACGGCTTGTGGTTTTTAAGATACAGGTAAATCTGATCAAAAATAGTTTATTCGTACCATACTATATAATTGACCGACCGAAACTGAAACTGAAACTGAAGACAGTAGGTGTCTGGTGACAGACCGGAAAATTCTGAACAACACTTCTGAAGTTCTCATTGGAAATAATAGGGCAGTGCGGAGCGGTAAAGGAAAAATCAGCCGTAGGCGGTAGGCAAGTTTAGGTTAAATGGTCTCCTTTGGTAGATTGAGTGAAGTTGGGGTTTTCTCCTTGTAATGGTTCTTTGGTTCCACTACTTTCTCTCCGGCCCAACATAATCACCCTTTCCGATTTCCGACTTTTCTCTCAAATCTCAGTTCCGTTCTGGAACCCCTCGAAAAACTGGTCTACCTACGTAACTCTGTAGACTATTATCTCTTTTATGTTGCTTTCCGCTTTTTTCCTCTTAAATGAGAAAATCTCCTTTTTTTGCTCTGGAAAAGATTTATTTTCCGCTTTTGTTATCTGTTCAGCTGGATTCAGATTACAATAGCTGGCTCTTTGGGGCTCATCAGGTATCGGGTAATTACCCGGTCTAGTCTCACTTAAAGATCTGATACCTCATGCTCAGCTGTTAACGAGAAAATGTGGGCGCTTGAGCGGTTCAGGTGGTAAAATCCCCATTCTTCGTATTAAGTTACAGTTTGAGCATTAAACCAACCGTCCGTCTTCAAGATAAGCTTCCAATTATTGAATGGGTTGCATTTGTAGGGGTATTAAAGTGTCGGATTAAATTCTCATCAAAATTTCAGCTTCCATACCGTTTTTTCAGATGTTACGTGATTCCAAACTCTTTCCTAGTCATCATGAATCTTAGAAATAGAGGATGGGGAGGGGTAGGAAAAGTAGTCTTTAGCAGTGATGGATGTTGACCAGGTTTAGAAATTCCTGAACTTGGTTGAGTTGTCTTTGAGACTTTTGTTTTGGCACAGTTTTCTGGATCACACTTTGCAGTTTCGTGTCATGATCATCAAATTTACATCCTACAGCAACTGTTTATGAGGGGTATATATTTTGCATTAGAATGGAGCAGAGTATATAAGTAGCGTAGGTACATTGATTCATTCTTAAGTGGTTGACCTAAACTTTTAATCTCTTAATTCTTGCGAAAAGTGTGCTCCTATGTTTAATCTCCTATTATTTCATCTAAACGAGACATTCCTCGTTTTTTGCACTTTCTTTATTATCAGTTAGTGCACAACTTTGATGACGTAACGTAGTTTGTGCCCTTTGAAAAATGCTCCCCACCTTTACCAAAAGAGCCTGACTTTTTTTATCAAAGTGTATATTTGTGTTTATCTGCAGACGATTATAATGTAATGTGGGAAAGTTTATAATAATTTCAGCTTTTAAATAATGATAAACTTAAAATGATGAAATCATTAGGTAGGGTGTGCGGTGGCATTAGAAAGAAAATTGTTTGCGTTCTGTTGTAAATGTTGCATGTACGACGGAGTCAGTTTTCTGTGAGGTTCCAGAGAAGTGCTGTGTCATTGGACTCCTCTGATAGTCTAAAGGTGCATTCATAGTAGCCAACGTGTGGAGACGCGCGTCGACGCCTCAGATTGTAACATGCCGTTTTAACCGTTTAAAATTAATTGTAACATATTCATGCTCACGAACGCATGCAGACGCTTACATACACGCGTCTGCTTGCGTCTGGAACTATGAATGCACCTTTACCCTTCCCTAGGCCGAAGCGCGGACCGCTCGATTTTAAGTTAAGCCTCTCTAACTGTAGCAGCATAACGTTGAGATCGTGCAGTGAGATCACATAAATTACCTATTTAATTTGTCTCCTAAATTATATATACGTATACTTAATATTTGTGTCGTAGGTACCTATAGGGACGTATCGTGGTCTGAGATGTCCGGGCACTGAGAGTATATGAGCCTAGCTATATTTTGTGAATTCTTCGGAATAATAATTTGCAATTTTTGTAATTTGCAATTTGCAAAAATAACAATTTTATTAAAAAATTATTTAATAATAATTTTTAATTTCCAGTCAACCTTGATGTGGACACTAGGTGCGCATCCAGGATTTTGAAAAGGGAGGTCCGACACAGAAAGGGGGTGCAGACCTAAAATTTTCCAAAAAGTGGCCAAATTTCCGCTAAAAATATACTGGTAAAGATTTCAAAAAGTTTCCGAAAGGGGTTGCGGACTCCCTAGACCCTCCCCAGATACGCCCGGGGGACACTGATGTACATCCATATTCAACGCTTACATTTATGATTTACATGTATAAGTCCATGTTTAACTAGAAGAATTGTTTCATTGGGTGCCTAAAGTCTGTGTGATACATCTAAGCTATTGATAATCCAAGCTTTCATACCCTCTTTGGAATGTGAGAAGATGAAAAGATGATACACAGATGAAATTAGTTTCTTATTTCAGATAGAAGAAATTTACTTTTACTAATTTCAATCATTCTACAAATTTTTATCTGCAAGGAAATATGTCTGCTAAAGTGCTGTCAGAAGAAGAGCGTGATGAGAAGCCAACGCTCTCAACCGGCTTAGAACGATTATTGGGTTAGTTGACATACATATTTCATTAATTAACACGATGTCTGTGGTATTATGTTATGAAGATTTAGTCATTGCCAAATCCAATGTACTTGAATATCAGTTTGTATACTGAATCGCACGAAACTGGATATTCTAAAAATTTTAGATAAATCCTAAAGCAGGATTTTCCCATTTTTGGCAAATATTTTTTACCCTATAAAGAGAAACCGTTAATTTTGAAGTGATTGCGTAGCTTCTCCACGGCGGTGGTAGATACTGGCATGAAAATTCTTGTATAGCTTTGGAAAAGCACCAATGTCCAGAGAGCACCAAATGATATATAGAAGTTATATATGTGCTCTTCTCTCCTGGCTCCGTGGTGTAGTGGTTGCACGCCTGACTGCAGTCCGTGAGGTGCCTGGTTCGCTTCTCGGCGTAGCCAAATTTTTACACCAACCTTGTTCTAGGTATCCTAATCAGCATATACTTTTTATCTATTTATTGGTTTGCCGTTATTTTCACAAAAAAGGCAACCCTTTGACCTGACTATATATATATATATATATATATATATATATATATATATATATATATATATATATATATATATATATATATATACGCAGGCGCGTAGCCAGGGGGGGGGAATGGGGGGCATCCCCCCCCCGAAATTGTGTTGCCCCCCAGGAATTTTTTTCCTGCTATGTGTAAAACGCCTATTTTTCAAAAAATTTTCGCGCCTTCGGCGCGAACTAAGTGTTTTATACCGTTACAATACGTGTTTCGCCCAAGAAAAGGATACCAATTACCCTATTTGGTCTACTTCGACCACCTTCTGCATCAGTTGGGTGCATGAACAAGCACTGCGCCTTAAATATTATTGTAATTTCAACGAATGCTCTGTAATTCCACGAAGGTCACGAAATAGAAAATTTTCTCAGCTTCTGGGGCGCTGCGCCCCCCCAGACCCCCCGAAAAAATTTTGCATTCCCCCCCGAAATTTTTTTCTGGCTACGCTAGTGTATATACGTATATATATATATATGTTCCTTTCACATTATTATTTATTATCCTCGTTACCAGCCCCTGCCCCGTCAGATTGGATGGACCGTTCTGGCTAAAACTTTTCGTGTGGGTAGGGTTATGGTACATAAGACCCTCGCAGACACCTGTAAGGGCCACCCCGATGACGTATGCAATTATTCGATACGGTAATGTTGCAAAGGGTCAAACAAAACTGAAAGTGACGAAAGCCTCCCAATGTGGGTATCATTCGAAAGCTCTCGTTGAGTAGATAAAAAGTTGTAATAAGGCCAAACTGCCATGATATACGAAATTTCAGTTACGGAGCTTCAAAGTGGTCAAAAATAGTCAAAATCGACCAAAATAACCAAAAATTGAAACTTTTCAAAATATGGTCATTAGTCAATATGGTACACTAATGCAAGCTCCCGATATGGACTATACGAATCCGACTATACTGGGTCACAGAAGTGCGTTTTTTTGAGAAATATTGAAGCGTATAAATGGAGAAAGCAGCGACAACCCATTCTGGCTACTGTTTATTTGTTTTCACATTTTGTTTATTTGTTTGTGTTTGTTTTGTGTTGTTAGTCCCGGAGATTCGTGAACTGACCGTCTCGTCGAGCAGTGCGACCAGTCTCGACTCCGGGTTCTGGAACACGGGTGGTGCCCTGGCCAAACGATCGCCCTCCTCAAATCAAAAGGATAGCAGCAGTCTGGTAAGTTAGGTAGACTACATCTTCTTTTTCCTCTATATCTCTCTCTCTCTCTCTGTATCTTGTAACGGTCAGACGTCGGTTCAGTAGTGATTTTTTTCAATCACAAGTTTTCATGTTTGAACGAACTGCTCTGGGAGTAAGATAAGTCATATATACTCTGTTTGACTTTATGTACCACCAAAACTCGAATCGTTATACTTCCGGCGGATTTTGAATCCACGTGCTCTCGTCTGCTATATGAGGTCTCTGTGTCTCTACGAATTGAGCCAGATAAGACACAGCTTCCTGTAGTGTCGAAGCGTACACTGCAGTGCTGTGAAAATCGTAATGATAGGTTGAAAATCCTTGAAAAGCTAGAAGTACAAGGTGGAAGTCTCCTCAAATTTTTCTGAGGACAAGCCCCCCCCAGGACCCGACCCGTCCCCATGTTAATGTATGATTGTAGTGATTGGCTTATGCATAGCCTCTACGTTAATATTCTGCGTACGTAATCAGTCTACATATTTTTCTGATTTACTTTATGCAAATTAGGTGTTTTTGTGTAGGCTGAAGATTCTCCGGGCTCCGTGGCGGGGGGCCCCGCATCCGGTGGGGAGGAGGAGAGCGGGCCCGGCGGGGAAGAGAAGAGTCCGATGATGGACATGGCTGACCACTATCGATCTCTCCTCCGAAGTATCGGGGAGGACCCTCTGCGTCAGGGGCTCCTCAAGACCCCCGAGCGGGCCGCCAAGGCCCTCCTCTTCTTCACCAAAGGATATGAGGAAAATCTGGATGGTTGGTACTTACGTACGGTTTCCGCTTTCTTCCACTCTGTTTTTTTTGCCACTGTGTGTATGAAATTAAGTACAGAAATGTATTAGTATATATAAAATAGGGATGCACCGGGACCCTTTCCTGGCCCCGGTGGTCAGGCCCCGGTACCGACCGGGGCCAAAAATTAGAAAAATTTTGTAAATTTTTGACATTTTTTGACCAGGGTTTTTTCAAAATTTTACCTGTGCTTTTTAGTGTGTTTTTAAAAAAATGTGTTTTTTTAAAAATCTGTTTTTCCTGAAATTTGCTTTTCGCAGTATTAGCACGTTTTTAACGGGTTTTTACAGTATTTTAAACTATATTTAGCATTTTTCGTGTGTTACAGAAGAAATACAAAACATATTGCATTTTTAGTCCAGGGCGCCTACTATTCCTATTTTTCCTATTTTTTACTATATTTTTGAAATATTCCTATTTTTTACTAGAAAAATTCCTATATATCTTTTCCTATTTTTTCGCCAAAAATTCCTATATTTTTTCCTATTTTTTGTAAAATGCCCAGTAGGCGCCCAGTTAGTCTTCATAAACGATATTTCAATGTTCTGAACGTTAAATGTTTGCGTTGAAGACTTCTTTTTGCGCCGCCCCCCAGACATTCAGAATTTTTATGAAAATTGTGAAAATTTCGGTCTGAAATCCTTCAAAACGTTTACTTTTCGACAGTTTATTTTATACCAGTCATTTCCAGAATTTGGAAACGCAATTTCGTAGAATAATATGCCGATGCAGTCCCTAATGACACCGTTGCTTAGACTAATGAAGGCTACACGAAAACTAATGCCCAGATGAACACAAACAGAAGTAGAAACAGATATACAGACAATATTTGCGCCGAAGGCGCAATATGTTTTGGAAAAACTTAAAAATTGGGCTTAAAATCAATAAAAATTCGCTCCTTCAGGTGAAAATTTGAGTGTGCTTTTTAGTGTTTTTTAAAATTTTGTGTGTTTTAGAAAAAGTGTGCGAAAACACAATAAAAAAACACAAAAACGTGTTTTTGACCAAAATTTTGAATTTGCGAAAGTCGAAAGTGTTACAAATCGTTTGTTTTTCCCGCCGATATGAATGAAAACAAGGATAGTAACGTTTGTATATCAAAAATTATTGCAAAACTTAAATTTTCCGAAAAATGTTTGAAAATTTTCGATTTAGACCCCCAATTTCTAGGCCCCGGCCCTGGTACCGGTAGTGGCGGCCCCGGTGCATCTCTAATATAAAATAGTAAATACTAAAATATATAATGAATATAAGTACGTTATTAAAATTGTTAGATCCTAGGAAAAATAATTTCTTCCATTTACTATTAAGTAATTGTTTATCTGTTCACGTTTGTTTTGTTTTTAGACGTCCTAAATGATGCGATATTTGACGAGGAGCATGACGAGTTGGTGATCGTCCGAGACATAGAGATGTTTTCACTCTGCGAGCATCATCTGGTGCCCTTCATTGGGAAAGTATCCATTGGCTATCTCCCAAACAAGAAGGTCTTGGGACTTAGTAAACTGGCTAGGTAGGTACTAGCAAGAGTACATGATACATAGGATTTATACTTCTGGATATTAGGTAGCTTATGATACAATATGAAATAATACCTGGATGGATACACTGAAACTTAGAGAGAGTCATGGTGAAAGACTGTGTCATTATAGTACCAGAAACAAGTATATAATTGCTGTCTATTATTTGTGTTAAATATCAGCAACCCAGAAAGGTTGAAATCAGCGTAATAATCTACTCTCAACGTCCGGGGGTGTGGCTCAGTGGTAGAGTTCTCGACTACAGATCCAAAGCTCGGTGGTTCGATCCCCGCCCTGGACACTTTTCTTCACATCTTTCAGATCCTGATTTCAACCTTTCACATTTGGAAGGATATTTCTGGAATATCGAAATAATTGTTTACGTAGGAAACACAGTGCTGGGGCCGCTGCATGTGACTTTATTACAAAATTTTAAAATGTTGTACGAAAGCCTAGCCTACTCCAGGATTAGGTGGCGCTGTGGCTCGTGGCTGTTGAGGTAGAAATACTCAACTTCTTGATGCTTCAAATTTCTTCAGTCTTTTGACAGGCTGCGCTGTAGCACACTGGACAGACATCTTGTGTAACTCTTTTGATGTATATATTAACCATTCTTCGCTTTTTAAACCGATTCAGAGCCTAAATCTTTTGGGACATGAAAAGACTAAGTTTGTTGTGACCGATAGGGTGTAATATTGTTGTGGTGTTTGTGTTTGAGGATAGTTGAGATGTACAGTCGACGTCTGCAGGTCCAGGAGCGGCTCACGAAGCAGATCGCGGTCGCCATCACCCAGGCCATCCAGCCCACCGGCGTCGGAGTCGTCATCGAGGCCGCGTACGTTCTCCTCCTCTTCTTCTCTGGTCACCACTCCGATAAGTGCTAACTTGACCAGACAGGATGTAGAATATCATAGGGTCAGCTACCCTCATGAAGTTTGGAAGTGGGTTGCAATTTTGTGAGCTGGGGCGGATGGCGCGGCCTCCGAACAAGAAAACTTCTTACTCGCGATCTGCGCTGCAAACCCACTCTGGTTTTCCCGACCCACTGAAACCGCTTTTTCAATTTAGAACTTTTCGTATATTTAATTGCCTCTTTTTTAAGTATGTTTCATGCTAACTTTGTTTGCCGCAGAACTCAGTGTAATTTGAAAATCCTAGGTAGTGCGTTTGTTCCTGTGCAATCCAGCGTGCAGTCTTTACTGTTTTCCTAGAAAAGTTATGATATTTGAATACTGCTTTTCTTCTGAGCTCTTTTATGTTGTGCAGATTTCTGTCTAATTATTGTCTTGAATGTTTGTCCAACTCAGTCGTTTTCGTGTGTGTTTATTTTTTGTCTACGCGTTTGGTATTTCGTTTCAGCCACATGTGCATGGTGATGCGCGGGGTTCAGAAGCTGCAGGCGAAGACCACCTCCAGCTGCATGCTGGGTCTCTTCCGAGACGATCCCAAAACCAGAGAGGAATTCCTGACCCTGATTCGCTCATAGTTTCACTTCACTTCGCTTGCAGTCTAACACATTCACAGTTCCGTTTGTATGTCTATATATATAGTGACGACAGTCATTCCTTGCATTTAATAGTGGCACTAATATTTAAATAAATGGGTATTTGTCAGTTGAGAGGTTTAACAGCCAGAGTAGATAATAGAATACATAAGAGTATGACAGGGTTGCGCTATATTTGCTGGCGAATATGAGCTCCAGTTTGCACGCTAACGAGGACTGCTCCGCAATTGAGAGCTAGCACTTGGGGAGCAGGATTTCGTCTTCTATGTTTGCGTGTTGAAGCCAAAAGTCGGCACTTCTCAACTGAAATTAGCTTCAACACATGTGAATAGTACTGTATACGAATGCTAGCACAGAAATATGTAGCCGATGTTTATTTTTTAAAGGGTCACTGCTCGCTCAATTGTTTACTGGACACTGAGTTATGTCGGGTGTTGGTCGTTATCAGCATCTGAGGACATGGCGCTTGTCACACTTTTAGTTATTGCGTATTTCCAATTCTTTAGCTTTGTTTAAGGTCGTGCTTTTACGGGCATATATTGTTGCAGAAAGAAAATTATTTACCAATTCCATTCTATTTTAAAGCTTAGTGCTCTACAGCCTTACTTTCAGACAAGTCTCTAGCTCTCATCATTTTTGAGCAGTAAATCTCTGAAGAATTTTGGTTCACAGATTGGTTGTTTTTAACGCGATATTGCTGAACACCAAAACACTAAACAGGTTTTGTGGAAGCGGCACCAGTGTAGACCACAAACATGGTTAAGCTTATACTGAAATTATAGCAGACAGCTGCATAGTTATGATTATATTCATTCAAAGGATCTCGTTGAGTTCTGCATGCTTGCTTTTTGAAGCAACTTTTCAGCTTTTTTATTGTGCGATTTAGCCATTTTTCTCATTTTGACCTCGAAAAGTTGTCATTTTTGCCAGAAATCAAAAATCCCTTACTCCTGAACTACGCAAGCCGTAAAATTAAGCGAAGGATATCGATTTGAAGGTCTCGCAGGTGCCATTAGTCCGAGGCATGATCATCTTCCAATTGTTGGTCCGTGGGCTGCGACCATAAAAAGGTGTAGTTTTTCAAAAACCTGACTAAATTTGTTACAGCAATTGCGAAGCATTCAGTATGCAATCTGGAGGGCTACCACTTATGTTTTACAGAAAACTACCCAGGGGAACCCTTTCAGTTGCCCCAATTTTAGCTAAAATGGTCGCTTGTGTAATTTGGGACAAGTAGTCAAAATCCAGGTAGTGCATACTTTTTACCTGATTTCTCCGTAACGAAGAGCGATTCCGTGATAACTAAAGATGGGACCCTTATTTTATATATATAAGTATCGAATGATGTAACCGATGTCTTTCGAAAAAATTTACTTTAGTCTACAAAGAAGTCTGGAAAATTACACTGCTTCTAAAATGCAGTAAGAAGTGTTGAAAAACCAAAATTTAGTTTCAGTGTATTCCATTCATTAAAAAGAGAAAATGTTAAGCTATATTTTGATATGGCTTCTTAGCTCCAAGTAATGAAGTGAATGAGTTATAAATTATAATGGTACAATCAAAGTTGATGTCTCCAAAAGGAATCACCACCCTAAGTCCATAACCATAACCTGTGATGACGTGTGCAGCGGTTAACACCTAAATGCGCCAAGCATAAAGTAAAAATTTTCATCAACATTAAGAATTCAAATATAATCTATAGAATTTAGAATGGTTAAAGGTCATCGTCAGCATCATCACCGCTATTGTGATTCATGGAATGCGAGATCACTTTGGCATTGAGGGTGGGAATGAGGGCGAATCGAACGGCGGATTCGATGGATCGACGTCGCTCGTATCGATAGGTCCGAGAGAGAGTGATTCGGTCGTCGCTGAGGCGGAGGACGTGCGGACAGAGAAGACGAATCAGGAGAAAGCAGATCAGGAAGTAGGCGTAGGAAACGGTCAGGGTGATGAATGGGGAGAACCACTTCCGATAATGGACGTAGGCCCAGGTGGATACAAAGGTCTCATTGGACATAGTGCTCCGGAGTTCAGATCAGCAGATCGTACTGGATTCGATCACTTGATTTCGCGAAGTCTGAAGTAAAAAGGAGAGGTCTTCTGATTTGTCTATATCGTACGGGGTTCGACTTAAAAGTTTTGTTGAGACTCGCTTTCCTAGTCGGAGGTGAGATGTATCGGTCTAATGTTGTCACCTTAACTGTCTCTCTGCTGCGAGTGCACTGTTTCAGTATTAAGCCATCAGTGGTCGGCAGCTGAAAAACGGGGAGGGCCCCTGTGGTCACGTCTGGGTGCAATTACCCCTTCCGTCCCTTGATTCAGGGTATTACCGGACCTTATAAGAACAGTTTACTCAGTGGGCGAACGGTGAGCCTATTTGCGTTGCCTTAAATCTCCTTCCTTAGTGTAATCGCGTCTCGGGTGAGGCGGGCAGCTGCGTTGCAGCATTTGCAACTCACGCCATTTACTCTGGCATCTCTTTGCTACAAGTGCGCTGCAATAGGAAGTCATCGGTGATTGGCACCTGTATTGCATGTTGGTCCAGTTGGGTGCAATTCCCTTTCTGTCCCTTAGTTTGGGTGGGCACTACCGGGCCTTACATGGACAGTTTTCCCAGGGTGAATGGTAGACTGTTTGCTCTAAATCTTTTTGTGCCCTTGGGGGTAACTGTCGTGTTGCTGCTGTTGCTGGTTGCGTGACTGCGGCAGTCTCGGACATCTGCGCAACTATGTCTGACGATGAAGGCGGCAGGGCTGATGCCAGGATTACTCTAGGCTGGCTGAGTATGACCGAGTTATGCTCCCAATCTCAACCAGTTATACATACAACCTTATCTGTTCGTAATGAATTGGGCCTGCCTGGGGACATTATATTCCGGAGCTGGACGAACTCACCGCCACCTATTCTCAAGACTGACCAGCCTTGGCTTTCTTCATTTGAAAGTATTTGAAAGTAAGTAGGACTGTCGATCGATACGCTTGATGAAGTCGGCGAGCACTAACATGTAAACTCATTGTTCAAAAGCAATTAGAAATTAAACTAAAGAAGCTATCAAACAACCTATCATGTGCTGTGCTCTCGTAAACTTAAGCTTATAAGAGTCTCCAAATGAATAAGTTACTGATGCTGTGTCCTAAGGCCTCTAGTCTAAAATTATCGGAGGTAATTATTTAATAAAATAAGTAATGGAATATTTTTAAAGGAAATGAAACTCCCATTTATACATAGCCTGGACTTCTACAATTCTCCCTTAATGGATTTGGCCTCTCTTCCTTCCAGTACATACATAAATTATACAAGACATGCAAATTTATCTTTGATCGAACAGCAGGTAGTTCTCAATATGTAATTAGCAGTTCGCCAAGAAAGTGGCTGCTATGAGATCTGAGCCTCAAATCAAACTCAACTGCAAGCTTAATCTGAAGACAAATTTGAGGGGATATGAAAAGTGAGATAAGGCTGACCTGAAACCAAAGAATCTGAATTGTTTT
>JASAND010021871.1:0-18163 GCA_030248195.1 Trissonchulus latispiculum
GGTTTTACCGCACGGGCGGGGAAAAATGTTAACGTTCATGACCTTAGGGGGCCTGAGCGCCACCAGTAGCTGAGTCACCGTCTGCAGCGGGTGCTCGTCCCGGACAGGGGTCCCTGGTTGACTTGGCGGCGGGAGTCCCGGAGGGGCCACAGTCTGAGCCGGAGGTCCCTGAGAGGGGGCCGGAAATTGACCGACGGTGGGTGCCGGGACCCGGGGTACCACAGACGGGGCTCGCGGGGTTGGAGCCAATTCCGCAATCTGAACAGGGGACCGTGCCAAGGCAGGACGGTACCAATTAGGGACCGCTGGCGCGGGGACCGGGTAGGAAAGTCCAGGAGGGGGTCCCATTGGCATGAGCTGAGGATAGGCCGAAAGGTGACCGCCGGATGGACCCAACCCAAGGTAGGGACCGTTTCCGCCCAAAACAAACTGACCGAAAGCAGGACCAGGGGCTGGGGCTATAGCCTGTCGGCTATAACCATAAGACAGGGGATGCCCGCAAAAATCACAGGCATCGTCAGATGCGGAAAGTCCTTGGATTCCGCCAGAAACTTGAATGTCATACTGGGCGTTGCAGAACGAATTTTTGCACTTTACTGAGATACGCATGATTAGACTGAATTCAGAACTCTGCAGTAAATAGAAGAAGAGAAACAGTACACTAAAGTTTAACGTCTAATAGATGATGATCGCAAATTGCTGCAGGCTAGTGAGTTCAGATAGCGGCCAGTTTAAAGGAAGAATTTAATTGGGCCGAAAAGTCATATATTACAGTTATTACAAAGATGATTAGTGGTCAGTTTTAGAGAAAATTATACAGCATGATGAATGAGTGGATGTAAAAATAAGGTTCCAGTTCGACGCTGATATAAATTGCTGCAGAATTGTTTTGGATCCGAAAAGTGACAAATAGTATATATATAGAATGTGACAGTAGGAGCAAACTGGAGGTTATGTAACCAGAACAGAAAGTTAGTATGCAGTGATAGAAAAAATATTGAATGTTTACATCAGCTAATGTGATGATAGTAGGTGTGAAATGGGGGTATGATACAGGTACTGACACAGGTATATAATTTGGTTTAGTGGATTTTTCGGTTTACAATGTGGGCTTGTATCGTTGTGGGGGACGACGATCTCGATTAGGATAGCGTCGTTGTACGGCAAAGGCGGGTTCATCATCAGAGACAAACGGTTCCGGCACATCGTCCAAAACTTGCTCGTCCAGTTCAGCACCAGATGGGCTGTCATCAGTTGCCTTATCCGCAAGAGCGGGTAGGAAAGGATTTCTATAGGGTTTCAGACGATTGCTGTGAATCACATGAGGAGAACCGCTTTTCCTGCCGTAACACGGGACTACGGAGACAGTTGGTAGATGAATTGAGGTAATTTCAAAAGGTCCTTCCCATTTAAGAGCAAACTTTCGTTTCTTCGGGAAATTCACCAAGACTTTGTCGCCAATCCGCCACGCCGGTTCCTTAACTCCCCGATCATAGTTTCGCCGCTGTTTTTCCTGAGCCATGCGAATTTGATCTGAGGCTATGCTCCAAACGGCACGCAATTGTGATGTGAGCTGTTGCGCATAGGTCGGAGCATCGACATAGCGCAGATCTTCTGGGAGCATCTCTAGGTCTACTGGCATTAGCGGAGTTCGTCCGTATAGCATCTGAAACGGCGACATCTGTGTACTGTCATGGGTAGCACTGCGGTAAGCAAAGAGAACTAGTGGGAGATAGACGTCCCAATCAGTATTTCTAGTATTTACGTATGTGGTTAGCATTCCTATCAGGGTTCTGTTAAAACGTTCCACCATACCGTCTGTTTGAGGATGGTAGGGAGTCGTAGACACCTTCTTGGTGCCAGCCAGATCTAGCACATCAGCCAACAATTCCGACATGAAGTTGGTTCCTCGATCCGATAGCAGTCGTCTTGGGGCTCCATGGCGACAAAGAATATCTGACACAAAGATTTTAGCTACCGTTTGTGCGGTTTGATCTGGAATGGCTGCACACTCAGGATATTTTGTGAAGTAATCCATGAATACAATGACATACTTCATTCCCGATTCAGACAAGGGAAGAGGTCCCAGAATATCGACGCCAACGCAGTCGAACGGTCCTCCCACTGGGATAGAAACCATGGGAGCCTTTCCTGGTCGGACCGGATTTTTCCGTACTTGACAGCCATGACAGGTTTCACAGTACTTCTTCACATCAGTGTATATACTCGGCCAGAAATACTTCTCAATTAGTCGTTGGTAAGTTTTTCCAAATCCTTGATGTGCTCCGAAAGGATCGTCGTGGTAGCTTTCCATCAGTTTGGCGCGTCGATTTTGTGGCACAGCAATCTGTTCAAAAAGCATTCCTCTTGGACGTATTTTTGGATATAAATGAACTAAGACTCCATCCTTAAGCGCGTACCTAGGCGAAGCGAGAACTACATTAGCAGCCTTCTTAACATCTTCAGGAATGACATTAGATGTCAGGAAATTGATCATATCGGCGAAGTCGGGATCTTTTCGCTGTTCCTTCTTGATTTCATCTAATTCTGCATCCGATTCCTCACAAATGATGGTGGAGATGTTATACTCTCGGGCTAGGCGGCATGCAGACACATTGATAGCCCGTGTCAGGTCGTCTTCAGAATTACTGTGTTTGGCCAAGCTAAGACGAGACAATGCATCCGCCACTTTGTTGCTACGTCCCGGCTTATGTTTTACATCAAAATCATACTCTTGGAGGGCAAGTGCCCAACGAGCAATGCGGCCAGACGGAGTCTTGGTGGTCAGTAACCACCTCAGTGCCTGATGATCGGTCACCAACGTAAACTTATGGCCATACAAGTAGTGTCGAAAAGCCTTGACAGCAAAGACTACGGCCAGGCATTCTTGCTCTGTGATAGTGTAATTTCTTTCAGCTTCGTTCAGAGTCCTAGAGGCATACGCCACAGGGTGTTCCATACCTTCTTTTTCCTGCGCAAGCACGGCTCCAAGTCCCACACCGCTGGCATCAACCGTGACTATAAAGGGTTTGGTGAAGTCAGGGAAGATAAGGACTGGGTTTGAAATCAGCTTTTCTCTCAAGGTAGTGAAGGCTATTTCACACTCATCCGTCCATCGAAAAGGTGTATTCTTCTTCAGAAGTTGATTCAGATGATATGCTATTGACGCAAATCCCGCAATGAAGCGGCGATAGTAAGAACTAAGGCCGATAAAGGACCTCACTTCAGCTAGTGAAGTTGGACGCGGGAAGTTTTTCACTTTCTCTACAGTCTCGGGGTTTGGTTCTAGGTTCTAGTCCTTGGCTAGAAACTTGATGACCAAGATATACCACCTTATCCTGACAAAAGGTGCACTTGCTCAGCTTTAGAACCAAGTTTGCCTCTTGCAGTCTGATGAACACCGATTCCAAGTCTTCAAGATGTTTGTCAAAGTCAGAAGAAAACACGACGATATCGTCGATATAAACCAAACAGATTTGCCACTGTAGTCCTGAAAGGACCACATCAACCAAACGTTGGAAAGTAGCAGGGGCGTTGCACAGACCAAAGGGCATCACGGTGAACTCGTAGAGCCCATAGAGCGTGGAAAATGCTGTTTTATCAGCGTCCTGGTCGGCCATCTGTATCTGCCAATATCCACTAGCCATGTCAAGCGTGGTAAAGTACCGCGCTCCCCCAAGGGCATCCAGAATTTCATCAATTCTCTTAAGGGGAAACACATCTTTTCTAGTTAGGGCATTCAATTTGCGGTAGTCGACGCAAAATCGCAGAGTGCCATCCTTTTTGGTCACCAGTACCACAGGAGAAGCCCAAGGGCTGCGGCTGGGTCTGATGATTCCTTTATCCAGCATCTTATCGATCTCAGTCTTCACTACTTGCCTTTGAGCAACTGGCACACGGTATGGTTGCTGTTTGATAGGAGGTGCATCACCAGTGTCAATGGTGTGTTCAACAAGGTCCGTACGCCCTAGCTCGCCATCTGAACCGACAAAACAGCCGCTGTATTTCCCCAGAAGGTGTTGAAGTCTTTCTTTTTGTTCGGACGTAATGTTAGGATTCTCCAACTTAAGTTGATCCAAGATCCACCCATTGTCTGCTCTAACCGGCTGATCTGATATATTGACCGCACTGATGCGGTAAGACGCTTCACGGTCAACCTCACGACATTCTTCCACTGTGCCCAGGACAGTATCGGCACGAAGAAAGACTGGATTTGATGTCGGGTTCATGACTCTAATTGATATAATTGAACCATGTGCTACCGATGGTAAAAAGGCTCGTGCTGCATAAACATGCAGTTTTTCCATGTTTTCAGGGTGAGGTTCAAACAATCCAGCACCGTCAAATCCATTTCGTAGGTAGGTGCACGGTACCAGCATTTCACATCTGGCAGGCACCTGGACGTGGTCCGCGACTACCAATTCCGGTGTTTTCCTTTCCCGGAATAGTTTCAACTTCTGTTTTCCTAGTTGCACACTTCGTTTGCTGAAGTCCAGTTCAATGAGTTTGAAACGACGTAGCAAGTCCAATCCAAGGATCACCGGGTGAGTACTCTTTGAGGTGACAAAAATCTCGTGCTCAAAACTATCATTGCCGACGTGGATCATGGCTTTCACTGCTCCAGTTAACGGGACAGGTTGTCCAGTTACGGATGTAGCCGTGATCGACTTCACGACTAGGGTATCCTGTACATACTGCGGCAATTTCTCCAAAATGTCCTGATGAATGATGGTCAGCTCACTTCCCGTATCAAGAAGTGCTCGAGTAGGCAAGTTTTCAATCTGCAGTGCTATATGTGTTAGAGCCGCAAGTGGCGGTGAATCTGTTCTGATTGATCCCACATGGTGTCCATGATCTGGACGTGGTGGAACTAATGGAGTCTCCACGTTGGTCATTTCATATGACTGCAAAGGACGAAACGTTGCCGATTCTCTCCTTTGTGAAGGAAAGGGTTGCATTTCGGATAGTGGTATGCTTGTTGGTGAAGCGGCTCGTCGATGTCTGTAAGGGACAGCTGGTGCTTCAGGTAGTAGGTCGCTGATTAGGGGAATTTCGCTAGGGTCATCTGTGCTCAAGCGACCTGATTCTGGATCGTACATTCCTTGAATCGTTCCGGCAGCAGAGCCAGCAGAAAGTTCTCTAGCTTTCCGCATCGTAGTCGCTCGTGCACGTGCTGCTGTCTGAGTTAGGCCATTGAAGCCACTCTGGCAAGCCGTCAACAGACGGGAGACATGAAGATAGGCAATGAAATTGGTTCCATTGGGAAAACAGTGAGCAAGTAGGAAGCCAAGGGTAACATAGAAGCAGCAAAGAAAGGTCCATATCTGGAACCAGTTGTATGACAGTCCGTACAGGAATCCGAAGTAGCCTTCTCCCATGATCTGTGATATGAAGTTTTTGGCTCCGGATTCAACTGATTTATTCTGAGCGGTTTTCATCCCAAGTGAGTCTAGGATCTTCCTCTGATAGTCCAACTCTCCAAACAACTCATTGAGTGAGATTTGCGTCTGCAAATCAGACCAGTTGTACATGACAATCTGGTGAAAAATGGTAGGCTCCAAGGTCCATGAGGAAGTATAATTCCAGTCGAAGATCCGTAATTCCGGGATATCATGGAGTTCCACATAGGTGCCATCTGGCCTGTACAGCAATGTCTTATTTTGAAGTCTGAACGGGATTTCTTGGCTGTGACTGCATTCAGCAGGGAGACCATGAGTTTGAACTATATTAGTGACTACGTCCATGTAGCCAATATGCTCCTCGCCATGATAGCGGAATTTGATAGGAATCTCCTTGGTGCAAGTACCGTTCATGGGTGCCAACCAGTAGTTCCCTGGTTTGATCACTTGGCAGGGCCAAACTTCTACGGCCATGCCTCCTGCTCTGGCATAGACATCAGAGCGCTGCAGGACAGCACGAACTGCTAACGTTGGGTTCGCTAGCAAATCGGCTTTAAGAATCTCCATAGTATTTGCTGCCATTTTACAGACAGCACCAAGGGCATGCGAGAATGCAAAGCGGATATTCTGACTTTCTTTGAAAGTTACCGCCTGCAGGGATGAAGCCAAAATGTCAGTAGTTACAATACCATTCTTTTCAGCCCAGTTTCGCAAGATTGGTTTGTCCAGTGTAGATAAGTACTTCTGTAGGGTAGCTTCTGCTCGGGCTACAGTAGCATTTATGGGAGCATCCGTGCTTTGTCGCTTCTGTCGCGTTTTACGTCTACGCACCCAATAGAGTCGTTGGCCCAGGATACGAAAGGGAATTCCTTGGTCACTGACGAGCAAATCCTTGCCTTCACAGTCTGAGGTAGCCCATCCATTCCGGAAGGTGAGCGCCAAGTTTCCATCCTCTGATAACCAGTTTTCATCCCATTGGTGGCCCGCAAGTGGCTTCCAGGGCAAAAATTCACAGCTTTCTTCTTTGCTGACATCCCAGAGCAAATGAGTGCCATCTCTCAGCTGACAGCTGCCTGCACTGTAATCACAATGGCCCACATCGCCGGCAGTGCTTTCCATTGTGTCCGAATGATGTCTTTTGTAGACATAGGCTTCATGGAGATAACAATTTGTGACTTCGAAATGTCTCCATTTACAGCAGTAGATTCCTCCTCCAGGATACCACCACTCAAGATTATGTCCCGTCTCGTAGAGATCACCCATTTTGAGCAGTGGGCCTTCGGAACATTTTCTCCATTCCTTCATACTGTAGCATTCGTCAGCATCGACCTGCACGTTTTCTTTCTTGTCTTCCTCCAGATGATGATCACCGAAAAAGTACGTCATGACTTCTTTAGACTGCTTCACTTTGGTGCACTTGTAGGCACGGGACTTATACTGGACATAGTTTCGCTTATAAATAAGCACATCCGTGGACAATGGCTGAGATTCCGGATTTGTGAAGGAAACTTCACACTGAAGAGGTTCAGGCAGTTTCCAAAACGTTTTACCTTCATCCGATAGGCAAAGCATCGGATGGTCCGGGGCGATCAGAGCATTATCGCCTTTCACAGCACCGAATAGCAGGCTGAGCAACAGAAGGAAACCACTGAGACTCGCCAAACATCGCTTTGGTGAGGTCGGCGGAGAGACTGGCTTCATGACCCAGTTATCACAACTTCTTGCAGGTGCTGTAGTCGCACAGTTCAGGGAGTCTCGAGAATGATCTGTCAGCTGCGCGACCAATCGTTGATTTTGTTCTGAAATAATCTGGTTCATCTCGCGTTCTTGTGCTAAATCGTCCATCAAACGTCGTTCCCTTTCAGCCCATTGTGCCGACCGGTCTTCTGATTCCAACGGAACTCTGACGTTGATCGCATTAATTCTTCTTCTGGCGCCCATGTTCTGTGGTGGCTGTGGCGGTCGGAGAAGTCCAGGACGGTTCACTGGACCATTCGAGGATAGATATCTTCCGGCAGGTTGAAATCCGTTATTCCCATTACGGGAATTTTGCATCTGCTGCGTCTGCGCTTGTCTTTGTCGGCATGCCGCAGCATAGTGGCCTGGTCGGCCACAGTATTGACAAATTGGTCGGGAATCTGTCGTGAATCTTCGAGGCTGTTCTTCTCTGCGGGAATCTCTACCACCGTTTCGCTGAGGATTGTTCCGACTGCTGTGGACATCACGGGCGAGATTTCTGACTTGCTCCTGCAGCTGTTCAAGAGACCTTTGAAGAGAAGCGTTGGCACTGGTAGTGTGATCGGTTGGCGCCGGTGCAAATGGCACAGCTGCGGCAAGAGACCCAATCGAGACTGGCCGCGGAGGTGCCATCAGAGGTGTAGCCGCAGATTGCGGGTGTAGATTCTCCAATGCTTCTAGTTGTTGTGCTTTCTGCACGGCTTCTTGAAATCCTGTAGGATTCAACGGGAACAAGGCTCGCTGATAATATGGGTGCAGATTATGCAGAAAACTGCGGAACAGCAACGTATCTTTCGCGTCAGGAGCCATATTTGGATAGCCGTCGTCGGCCAATTTCTGGAGTTGCCAGGCAAAATCTGCGATGCACTCATTGGGGCGTTGCTGTCTGGAGACCAAACTAAGGCTGGCCAAAATCTGTGCTTCTTTTCTTTCTAGGGCATTGATGAGCGCATCCTTCAGTTGTGGATAATCCGCTTTGATTGCGGGATCCAGCTGGGCAAGCCTCTTCTGGGCTTGTTCCCGAAAGTAGACGGGGACTAGTCTGGCTTTTGTGGCATCATCATATTGCTGTGCTTCCGCCACCACTTCGAAAATCGAGAACCAATTCTTGATGTTCTCAGATGGACTGCCATAGAATAACGGAATAGCGTTTTTTGGAAGATCTAATCGATCTGTCTGACCTCCAGGCATGGCAATTCCGTGATTAGCAAGTTGATTTACAGTGGCTTGGAGGTTCTGAACTTGTTGAACTGGGTTTTGTTGTTGGAGGGTAGAAATGAACTGCGGGTCGATCCTGTCAACTCCGGTTCGGACTGTGAGGAGGTCTTGTTTGACTTGGCTAATGTTCTGATCAAGGTCAGTTCGGAGGCTAGCAATGTCCTTTAGGAGACCAGTTACGTTGTGGTTGAGGCTGCTGAGATTGGTACGGTCCTGATGGATCTGGTAGGCTTGGTTCCTGATTTGATCCTGAAGTTCTTCCGGCGTTAGAAGTCTTCTCTGCAATCCTTTGCCTGAGGGTTCAGCGGCGGCTGAAGAGCTTGTGGCCGCAGAGCTTGCTTCAGTTGTGGGTGGAGGCGCACCAGTTGCACCTGTGGCTTCCGTGGCTTGGGCGGCTGAGGTTGTTCTTCGGGTTTTAGGCGGGCTCCGTGGTGTCATGCAGTGTGGATACTGATGATCCCACCGCTGCCACCAAATGTAACGTGGCGAATGGGTAGGTGGCTAGGACGGGAGCTTAGAGAGAAGAGTTAGGTAAGTTATACAAGGTTTAATGAGTATATAATGATGGCATGCCTCATTTAAGAGGAAGTTAACACATGAACGATAACTGATTAAATAAGCAGACCTCAGTTAAGAGGATTCTTTTCACACAATATGAGACATTCCTCAGTTAAGAGGTAAGACCAAGAACATAGCTTAGCGGGTTTTGCATGACGTATATGTCTGAGCAGCTAGATCAAGGTGTAAAGTATGAAAATCAGTTAATGCATAAGTGCAGTTTGAGAGCAAAAGAGAATGAAAAGAAGGCCGAAGTTGGGTGAGCGGCCCTTTTATAGTTTAAAAATATGTGTAAAGAGTGGGTTAAATTTAATGAGAAAATGACGTTAAGAATTATTGGGGCAAAACGAAACGGATGTAAGGACAAAATTTATGGGTGAAAAGTTTAAGAAAAGAAAGAAAGAAATTAATTAAATTGACAGTTTAAAACTTTGGAAATTTTAAAAGAAACCAGGGGGGTAAACAGGTTGATACGTCACATATGTCTTATGTTTTATGTCTTAAGACAGAACCGTTCACACTGCTGTCTTATGTCTCTTGTCTTAGGCGGCACATTTGAATCTTTCAGCCAATGAACTTGACAATGACTACACTAGCTGCAATGTGATTGGTTTATCTCTTAAGACATAAGACAAAAGTTCAGCCTGGCCCAAGTCTGTCTTAAGACAAAAAGACATAAGACATAAGACATAAAACATCAGTGTGAACGCCTTAAGACACAAGACATAAGACAAAAGACATAAGACATAAGACATAAGACATAAGACACCAGTGTGAACCAGGCTTTAAAGCTAACCTACTTTTAGATGTATGTCATACAATCCGGTGCCAAGACTACTGACACTGTCAAACGTTTGTAATGTGGTTCATGAATGCCTGACCAGGGAGGAATGTAAATCATTGCTACAACAGTGCAGCATCGAAAAAGGGTAATATCATATTACCTTTGCCTTTACCCAGCTTCAAGTAGGCATTCTATATCTCATCTGCGAGCTCGTAGGAGTTATGTAAATAAAATCTGATGACAGGTACAGCGTTATTGCATTTAGCGTGGGTGCAAACAAAGATTTCCCCTCACCCCTTGGCAGCAATCAATTCGTGTCATTCTTATTATCCCACAGTGATAAAAGTTTATAACTGGGCCGATCGCGTTAATATTTGGTACAGGTATATTTTTAGCACGCTAACTTCAAATAACTCACAATTTTTTGATTTTGCAAAATTTTGTTTTCCGGTTCGCAAGGGAGACTAAAAGGAGCTGTATATTTTTGTCCTCGGTTTTGCTGGAAAGTAGGAAAAGAGGCTTTGTGGTCGCACAACACAAATCTGATGTCTCTCAGATCCTTCATTAGCTCAGTATATGCATGCTTGTATTAAGTATTACGAAAGATACAAGATAATAGACGAAAGAAAGAAAGTTGTCACTACAGCACCACAGACCCGAAAAATGCGGGCCTGAGGTGGGGATCGAACCCACAACCTTCGGTTAACTAGACCGACGCTCTACCGATTGAGCCACCCAGGCACAGTCGAACCAAGCTTAGTTTGAATTCGTTCCCAAACTGTAGTGACACGTTTTTAAATGGGCATATAGCCCTATGGGCATTATTTGCCTATAGAGTCTCCATGCGGCAAGCTATTAAATAATTTCTGTTTTATTGCTTTAGTAAAGGAATCATTAGTATATACTCCATGTTTTCATAAAGGCATTGATGACATAGCCTGACCTGGCCGAATAGAAATTAATTTCACTATTATGTTTATTCAGCATCACCCACTAAATTTTAGTTGCGTGGACAACACGAATGGGAACAACCAAACAGCAGCATGTTTCCAGTTCGCTGACGCAGCAGTGAAATATGACCGAAGTCCTGCATGCAAATTAATCACAGAAGCAAGGAATTTGTCGGCTGCCACCTGTGCATCCAACATCCAAACTTCTACACCGAATCCTGCATCCAGTGATACTATGATCAGTAGATACGATAAAGTTTCTACGCCTAAACCTACTGTAGGGATTGTAACTAAGCCATCTACTGGTACCACTTCTACAACTACCACTACTTTTACTACATCTACTATTACCACAGCCAGTGCCACCACAGATAACTGCAAAGCTGCCGCTCCACCATCAAGTTGCGGTTTACCCTACGAAGCAAACTGTAATCGTTTATTCATTGATTACATAAGTTTCATTGAAACAAGCAATATTTTGTGCAAAAGGTGTGTTTCCGTTGGGCGAACATTTTAGTAAATTGTAAGCCTGCTGCGCAGCCAATAATTATTTATAACTGGCTTTCCTGCTTATTAACAGGAACTATACGTGCAAAACATTGTGTGATTTTTATAAGATGTCTGAACAAATTACCGATACACCGATAAATGATGGGAAAAATTTGCCTAGCTATCTCTTCATCTGTTTCATGCTTTGAAAAATTTTCGCCGAGCAGTTGATGAAAAAATTTGATGAGTCATCAGAATACAGAATATGGAACTGTCAGATTAGCGAAGCAATTACTTTCACATATGCGTAATTACATTGATTGGAAGTACAAACCTTGGAAATTAGAAATTCACACGCAAAAGTTGCCGGCCCTATCTTACACCACTGCACACACGCTCTTATGGAAAAACCTGTCGGATCGATCGTGAGGTGGGGATCGAACCCAGAACCGTTGGCTAACTAGGCCAACGCTCTACCGATTGAACCACCCGGGTACAGTCGAATCAAGCTCATGTTACAATAGAAATGTTCTTTAGCACTCAAGCTTTTCTTGTTGAATCCTTTTGAAGTGCATCGTTCTCTACCCTTAAGGGAGACTGGTCCTCAGTCTAGAGGTAAAATGAGAACTGAGCAGTGCTGGAAACCAATATATTGTTAAAAGTCTTCTTCTGGAATCCTCATTTGAGATTGTTCTTTACTTCGTTGACTATGATTTACCGAAACAATCCATTAATGGTCATAAATGTATAGCACACCGTAATGAGTATTTCTTCCAGCTCGAACATTCCAACGCACAATTGATTCGTTCAGTTAATTGAGCTTACTTAAACTTTCCAGTTAACCGCACTTTGGACTCAAAAGCAGCAATCATTATTTATAAGCTGCTTGGCCATGTTTACCCTGATTGGGTAGATCGTTTGAACTGTAAAATTGGCTAACGGCAACTCTGGAACATTGTGGCCCTCGCCCTCAATCAGCCTTTGAGTTAGAGTAAATCCCAATCTATTACAGCAATGGAAGCTTCTTTGCAGGCTTTGGCTATCATAGATTCAAATATATTTTACCCGAATCGGGTCTTGAGCTGGCAATAGCTCAGCTACTGCAGTCGGGTGAAACAGTTTTCTACCCTTTTGGGTGGCTGAGACGGACTGAGGATCTGTCTGCCGCAGACCTCGAACAGTCAGCAGAAGATTTGCTTCATTTTTCATCGTATTGATAACTCCTGGGTCATAGTTTTTTAACCTGAATCGGATTTTAGCATACAGAAGCATAGCTAATGCAGCCAAATGAGCCCTTTTGTATGTTAATAAAGAATCACCAGGCGAAATTGTCAGAAATAGGCACTCAGTCTTCGGCAAAAAAGATAAATGTGTGGAACACAATGATACCAGTCACTCTTCTTTGTGCTGTGCAAACCTTTTAATTTCAGTTCTTTCGTTGGAAAAACGTTGGAAAAAATTTCTTTCCCTTTGTGAATGAAGACGGTAATTTAAAAGCATTCCATGTTTTACTCTCTTAATTTTACGTCCGTGCCAACTAACGGTTTGATGCTACAGACCATAAAATGTTTGCACGATCCCCTTTGCCAAGATGCATGTTTTCTGTCACGACTGCATACCTTTCCAAGCTGAACGTTTTATTCAGCACAAATTTCAATATTTGTGCAGGGTGACTTCACAATGGATTTGGGCCCTGAAAAAGTGATCAAATGTTCATAACTTTTGCTATTAAAGAGCTACATATAATCATCAGCCATGGTTTCAGTTACTTGCGAACCTGGTTGGACCAAACTGAGCAGAAGTTGTGTCAAAGTGCTGGCAGGTACGGATACTTATGCAAATGCGGAGGCCGCATGCAAAACCGAGCGTCCCGAAGCCATCATTCCCGTTTGGGACTCAATGGACGAATACATGGAAATCAGAACTGCCGCTTCCGCGTATGTGACCTAATATTAAGACTGTGTTAGTTAGAGATATTTGAAATCTAAGTTAATCCTTGTATGCCTGATATCAGGCGTTTATTTGTAAAGGTTTCATGTTCATTTGTCCTCGCTGACGTGAGAAAGCGAAGTAGTTTGAGCGCGGTTTCGGTTTTCTCAGTGCGAAGCCCTCAGAAATTCGAAATTGCAGTCGACTGTTGCTTAATAGGACCTCAAATCAACTCCGAAAGGATTAGCGTTTTAGCTTATTCTCAACGTCCGGGGGTGTGGCACAAGTGGTAGGACGTTGTACTAGGGTCCCTAAGCTCGGCGGGTCGAGCCCCGCCCTGGACACTTTTCTTCACAGTCTTTCGAATCCTAATTTCAACCTTTCACATTTGATGACCGTGACAGGACAATGTATTTCATTCATTCATTCATGTATAACATTCATTCATTTATATGTTCATTAAAACATTTTCTACGCCTCCAGTCAAAAAACTGAAGAGAGTATAACCAAAATTCAGTTGATGTTTTGGAGCCCAAGAATGAAGAGTAATGCAATCATCCCTTGTAAGGAACACAGTTCATTCATTCAAGCCCTCGCTAATTTTAGTTGTAACCAATTATTTCATTATTATTTCACCCATACATCATTAGCTGACTAAAGCCCAACTTGAAATTAATAAGACATTGAAAGCCTAGTCCGTTGAATTCCAGTGCAAGTAACAACAAGCAAGATTTTGTGCAAAAGGTCAAGTTTCTACTGGACGGACATTTTCAGTAGTTGTAAACCTGGACATTTTTATAACGGAACTCTTTTTGTATTACTACAGAAAACATACGTGCAAAACGTTGTTTGAATAATTTAACCAATGTTTGAGGAATTTAATTTAATACTGTAATAAAACGAAACAAAGACGTGACAGTACAGCATCATAGTTCGAAAAATTTATCCCAGATGGAGATTGTACGCACAACCCTTGGTTGACTAAACCAACGCTCTATCCAATGAGCCACTGGAACTCAAACGAACGAAGTTTAAGTTTGAATTCGAACCACAAGGAAAACAATATTTTACACACAAATCATGCTGGCCATATCTTAAACCACTGCTCACACGCATTCATGCTCAAAAGCATCTTTATCAAGCAGACTGCGTGTGAGGGCCCGGGCTAAGCAAGATCAGGAGATCTTCTGCGCTGAGGCGCAGCAGGAAAAAGCAAAATTGTAAGCAAAGACAGAACAGCGGCACTGAATTGAATCCAGACTAACAGGAGCTCAGAACCAAACAAAACTACTACAGTAATTAAATTAAATTAAATTAAATTAAATTAAATTAAATTAAATTATAAAATTAAATTAATACTACAACAATACTAACCAATTTGCATATTTGGTGTTTTAATTAAGAGGAAGCAGTCTACCCTTCGTCAATGTGCACGACTGGTGTGAGAATGGTAAGGTTTATATACGAATATATGAAATATCTTAGTATTTATACTATAATTCATAAATGAAGTTTTCTCGCTTGCGGTATTTGAATTAATAGTTACTACTTATGATCCATATTTATCGAACGTCCCTCCGATTTGTCCAGCAATTGCATAACGACAGGTCAGTGATAACTAAAAAATGAAGAAGTTCCATTGTCATACCTGAATGGTTAAGCGAACCCAATTTTACTGACCCTTGTGGAAGCCACTGCTTAATCCTAATCAAAAATAGATGTTGGGGGTTACATTTTACATAATAAACCCCCTAAAACAAACATTGCAAACAATTATTGAGCAACCATAGACACCGCTAATACAGCACCACTAATGCAAGGCCGCAGCCACTCAGATGTAACGTTACCCGCGATCGTAACTTGTGATTTTGATAATTAGGATATTAGCTAGTTGGGGGCCCTACACAGAAGGACAATTTTGATTGACTGACTGACCGACTAAAGCTTGACCAATTGAGCTAAAATTTGGAATGCGCATGTTTTCGAGCACACTGAGTTCATTGTCTTTGATTTTGCTGAAAAGTTGAAGTTCTGGATCGTAGAACACGAATATGGTGTCGGTTTTTTGATTCAGCTTTTTGCTAGCTCAGTGCAAGCTTACCTACATTTTAAGCCTACAGCTTTAGCATAGACCGAACTATAACAAATACTAGTAGTATAGCCTGTGCCTACACCCCTAAAATCGATACCTATGTTCAGCATTAGTCTGGCGCCGCCTGCCAGACGCATAAAAACCCAACATTTCGAAAAAAACCAGACGTCTGGTTGCTGCAACTATTGCGCAATCGCAAAAACAAACAGCAGCTGGCTGCTTGCGTAATCAGCTTCGCTGATTACGCAAGCTTCCAGCGCCCCTGAAAACAACCCTCCACCACAACTTCCGGCCCCAAACCCCTCAGCCGCGCCGCCCCTATGCTTTTGCTTAGTCTGATTTCTGAGGATGCATCAGAAATGCCATTGAGTTATTCATCACCCCACCCTAGTGGTGGAGCGGATCAGCATCTAGCAAGCTGCATGAATAACTCAATGGCATTTCTGTGCTTCGTGAGCAGTGTTGGCTAACGTATATATAACTACGCCACAGCTGCTGCATCAAAGAATCAGGTTTCAAAACAGACAGAGTAAGACTTGTTCAGCACTTTTCAGTGCTTTAACGACAGCACCTCGGGAAGGTTCTCTGTCACCGCTGTCACTGTTTCTTTTTTCTTTTATTTTCTTTAGTTTAAGAAATCACAACAAATACAACACACATCATTTACAAGACTAACAGCATTACATACACTACGCAAACCAACAATAAAAAATTTGCCATTATGAAACAGCCTTATTGTACCCACTTCATTTTCCATACTGTGCCGCTATATAGTTCTAATTCCAGGCAAATATCTGAAAAGTTACATTTAAGATGGTTGTAAAGACCCTCCAAATTAATGTCAGATCCAATATGATGAGAAACCACAACATTACAGGTTGTCTGCATCCTAACACTTGAATTTAAAAGCTTTGCCAGTTTCTGCCCACTTCTCAGTCCATCATCTTCTTTTCTGGCTCCAAGACACAGGAAACTTCCCGAAGAAAATAATAAAATTGTGCAAGGCTCAACAGCTAGGGTGGCTCCACTAAACCGTCCTGGGTTGTAGACTGCTCCTGGGACTTTAGTTAAATCTACTCTGGAATTCAGCTTTCCTTTCTGTACAATGTTAACAATCTTCATAGCTTCTGCACGTACAACACTGAGCTGAAGGACAGTACTTATAGACTCTCAAATTATCGACAAAGCTTTTCACAATTGAGTCGTTCTTCTCTCCGCGCTTCCTTAAATGGTCTATGATGCCCTCGAAAGTCCATCCTCTCAGCCTTATATGTAAAAAGTAAATGCAGAACTCCCCACAAACGTTAGTATCAAAGTCTTGCAAACAAAACTCGTTAGTTTTGTGAATGATATACTTTTCTTGGCAAGCCTCAATTGGCTCCAGGCCATAACTGTCAACGTATTCTGTGTATTTGTCAAAATACATTGCAATCCATTGTTGGCCGGGAGCCACGACAGGATCAGTATTTAGAACCAGACATGCCGGCCTCTGCCGGATTTCTGGCAATTGATCGCACGGAAATACTCCCAGGAAAAATCTGCCTACGCACAAATCTCTTTTAATTGTTTCTGCAATTTCCAGACTGTTCATAATGGCTGATTTGACAGGCTGCACTGTTCTTCATTCACTAACTTACAGGGAGTAGCCGAAGAATGGGGTCCTGTTTTGGTCGATAGAAATTAAATTATCAAATTCGCCATAGATAATTATTTCTACTCCCTGTGCATTTGCGCTTAGGGGCTCCTTCAATTGCATGTACAGAGATAGATCTCCTTCTTTTATTAGTTCCATGGCTCCTCCATCAATACTATCTGCAGTTAAGTTAAAGACAAAAATTGTGTATCCTTTACGGTAATCTCCGTAGGAGAGATCTATTCCTTTGTCACTGTTGACTGCGCTAATACCCTCAAATAGGTACATATATGGGACGCTGTACTGGAAGGCGTCCCAATCTATTTTCATCGGATGCTTAGGAATATATTCATCTCCGCATTTGAGCGACAGCTCACTGATTTTGCCGGTTTCAAACTGCAAAGGGTTCTTTGTAAAAGAACCATTAAAAGCTTCAGAGTCTACTAGCACCATAACCACTCGCCTGGGTGGTTGACTAGAAAAGATTGAATTCTTCACAACTGTCTGAGACTTTGGTGCCACATGCCTAGTCACCATTTTAACTCTTCTAATAGGATATTTTGCTGCCTTGTTGCTGCGTAAAACATTTTCAATTGCCAAACTACGAGATTCTTGCGGCTTCACCTTCCATACATACCATCTGAGATCTTCCACTTTTACTTTGTAGGCTGTTCCATCACTCATCAGGGTAAATTTGTCTGAATTTCTGTGTAATTCTATTGAGAATTCGGTATCACTTAGCATATACCTGTCTTGCTTAAACAGGTCACAATGCAATGGAGCAAGCAGTTCCACCGCTTTATTCGTCATGAATGGCTTTCCCCGCCATTTCATTGCGCCTGTTGACATATTATTAAAATTGCCTACAGCATCCTTGTAGAACATAGCCAGTTGCTGATGAGTAGTCTTGGCATCCCAACCGTAGCTTAGCAATGCTTCCAAGTACGCCTTGTAAGCGTACAAGGGCCCACTGTTTTCAATCTCTTTGTCGCTAAGTTTGACAATGACTCTCTCAAATAAGGTGGACCCAATCAAATTAATATGAACTACTATAGCTTTGCTCCGTCTCCGCTGCACCACTTGCCAAAGTCGGGTATTCCAGGTCCTTTCCATCTTCTGTGACAATTTTGATTTTCAAATAAGGATCATTTTTATTCCAATTGAACTTAAACGAGTCCTTTGGAACATGTATTCTGTAGGGGCGGTTGTCTGTTCACTGGATTCTGAGGATGGTATTCATACTCAGTAGCCTTTTTCTACAGCAACTTGAGTAGGTGGAAGGGAGAGATATGTCCAGCTCGCTTTTGAAACGGGACATGAATTTTGCGTCGAGTTGCTCAGCCATTTCAACACGTCAGAGGGATGCGTTACTCT